>CAXHSM010001344.1:0-99876 GCA_964019185.1 Maratus speculifer | reverse complement strand
ACGAAGTTTCAAAATATCTGGTCAGTTCTATGGTAGACGCCCCCTCAAAACATCATTTTGCCGTTTTTAAGCATAATTTTAAAACAACAAAACTGAGTAGCTTTTATTTTATTTTCCGTGTTGTGTTAATTTCTTTTTTACAAAGTGTTTTGATTTAAAAAGGATATTTTAAAACTTTTTTTTTCGAATTCAAAGAACATTTTTTTTCGTAATTTTCAAAATGAAAAGAAGTGTCTGGACCATAGGTTTCCAACGGGGGCGGTACCGCCCCCCAGTGAGCGCTGGAGCCTTCCAGAGGGGGGGCGGTAGCGAGACTAGAGTAAAACGTTAGGACGGGGGGGGGGTTAGGACAGTCAAAGGCCATGGCTTATCTACCTATATAAGAATTAATATATTGAAAATAGTTGATCTCATTACTCCCGGTTCGTGACAAAAACCTTAACTGCACTTTTAAATGGAAATCTATACAGACGAGCCTAGATCTGAGGTTGAGGAGAGGAGGTTAGGGACTGATATTTTTTTACTAGTGTCAAAAAATCACAGTGGAACAAAAAGAAGGGCTAAAGTTGCAGCGAACAAAATTTTTCTGTATCAAGCTAAAAATATTGTAGCTGCAATTCCTTCCTGAATGTCAAAATGTCACAGCGGAACATGAAGAATCACACGACTCATATTAAAAACCATTATGAATTCAAAAATTGTGGCCTACAAAATTCGCGATAAATATTTGCGTAAAAGTTTTAAATAAAATTATATTTTTATTAACTTGTATTTCGAAAAAATCTGAAGTATGACCACATACGCCTGAACAGATTTTTAAACGAACCACTGATTTGAATCAATTCAAGAAATTTGTTTTTCCTTCGTAAAAATGATAAAAATCATTACATCCATATATTTTTTCAAAAATAAATTTATTTAAACTTAAATAGAGGAAAATTTTATGTTTCAAAACATCTTAATCGAAGAAGAAATGCTGGTAGTATAACATTGAGTATTTGAAATATGGATCTACGCACTCTCCTACAAAGAAATCATTACCTATATGCTTAATTTGTCAAAAAAAAAAAAAAAAAAAAAAAAAAAAAAAAAAAATCATATGAAACCATGAAACTTTCTAGGCTACAAGAGCATTTGAATAAATGCGTGCTGATAGAAAAGACAAAGATATGTCCTATTTTTCAAAGACTGGAATAGAAAAATTTAAAACAGTCAACTATATCAAATTCTTTCAGTTGTTTTCAATACAAGATGACGGGCTACGAGCCTCGTATAATAACGTATTGTTAATCACAAAAATATGAAAACCGCACACAATCAGCGATAAATTAATCTTGCCTGCAGTCAGAGAGATAATAAAAACTGTTCTTCATCATAAGAAATCGTCAGATATTATAAGAAAAAAGTCCTGAGTAATAATTCTATACAAACAGGACTAGATGGCTAAGGGGCTGTGCATATATAACGTTATCAATTTAGGGAGAGTGGGGTTTAGCATATAATATTGTAAGATATATCTAGGGGAAGGGGGGGGGGTTGCCTTTTGATATCGATATAATTTTTGATCCAATCAAAATCGTCTCTTTTTATTTGTAGCATGGTCTTTGGTTCAAAATAGTATATTATTTTTTGTCTAACCTGTTATCTATTATTATGAAAATACAAAAAAAAATCTCTAAATTATTATAAAATTATCCAATTCTAAAATATGGATACTCCAACGTTTGACACTTCTGTTCATCTTCATGTGTGTATGCATATATTAATTATAATGTGCATCACACATTTGAAGTAAATTTTAAATGGAATCTTGTATTTACTATAAAATAATAGAGAAAGAATGCTGTCGACTTGATTCGTTGATAAATTTCTATCTCCACCCCCCCCCTATCCCTCCTCCATTTGGGGGAAGTACAACAAGACTTTATTACTGCTGAATGCATTTTGTAACAAAAATCTATTATAAAATACTTTAAATAGTAACTATTTCTTTTATGATTTATTTGAAAAAAGCGATATTTTATCAACTTCCCTTCATTTGAATTCATAAAGTAAACGAAAAATAAATATAATTAGTTTTGAATATTACTCCAAACAAAAGAACTAAATTCTACAAAAAACTTTGATAACGGTATCATTACGGCGGGGGGGGGGGGGAGGTTCGAGGGATGATAACGGATAATATCAAAAGGGGGGAAGGGAATGGAGAATCACCAAAACGTTGATAACATTATATTTTTATAACCCCTGAAAGCGCTGAAATATCATTATGCCATTATTTAAAGACTTCCAAACTTTCCATTCAACTCGATGGATCAGCATTACCAAATAACAAAACTCAAAAGAGAAAAAAATATATCAAAGACTGTTATTTGCTAAAAAGTTGGAAACTGATACGAAGGAATAATCGATATTTAAAACCACGAAATCAGTTCAAGAGAAATAAATCCCTTTTGATAATATATTGTCACTTGCTATTGATGTTGCTCCAGCCTCGATGGGACATCATAAGGGTTTCATTAAAGCATTTGAAACAAGCAGTACTAATTGTACCCTGTGTACATTCTTTACACATTATCAACATTTTGTTTCAAAAGTTTTTGATGGACGCCTGTACATGTCACTTTTTTACAATATCAAGGCAGTCAATAAGAATAGAAGATATTCATTGAATGGTTTTATAATGAAAATATAATACAGCCAGTTTTATAATGAAAATCATTTCACAACAAAGTGGAACAATTATTTCACTCTGAAATGCAGTTGTCACTATCATTTTGAGTCAGAGTTACCTGATGCATTTGTCTGAATTGTTTTTCGATATATTTAATTCCGTATTACACTTAATTGTAAACAGAAGTGTAAAAATACTCTAAAACCCGATTGCATTTAAAAAATAACATCGAGTATTTGACAGACCTGTTTAAAATCTTTAATTATATCAATTTAAGGTTTCTAAATATTTTTAAAAAGGCATGAAATGATTGCAAGATGAGGAGTTGAATTTAATTTTAAAAAAAAGCCTCATAGCTGCTTCTGAGGATACATTTCTTTAGTTCAAACGAAATCTAAGTATTGGAGAATATAGCCACTTTGCCACAATATTCGCAGTCTGTGAAAGTAAAAAATATTTACTTCGCAAAAGCAGATACAGGCAGTATTATCATATTTGAACGAGAAAATTGCGGAATTCACAGCAAACGAGAACTAAAAGTAAAACTTAGAACTGGATACCAAGAGATCCGGCTTAAAAAACCAATACAGCTTTCTAGCCATGATTGTAGGGGGTGATAGTACATAAAGTTTTAATAGCTGTTCTTTCATCAGATTCGCTGAGAATGGATTCTGAGCAGTAGCTAATTTACTATCTAACAGGAACAGAAAAGGAACAGACACCTTTGAGACTGACAATTTGCGACTTATGTTAAAGAAATTGGAATCCGACATGAGCAAATTTTTAAAATTAGCCCCAACTATTTCGGTATTTTTTTTAATTCTTATTTGTTTTGGCGTTATTTTTCAATTTTTAATACATAATTTCTTACTACATTTGATGATCGTTTTAATAAAATTCTACTTTGTGATTCTTAATATATATATAGATAGATTAAATATTGGTAACACGCATTTTGACGTTATTTTGATATTTTGTATAATTAACTATTATGGAAAAGGGAGACGTTGGCATTTATTTTCTCGTGTAAAGGGGGGGGGGGGTCCTAAAAAGGTTGGAAACCTATGGTCTAGGCGTTCCTGTCAAAGATAGTTATTTTTCGATAATATGAGAGTATAAGGCGACCTCAGAACACGACGGATACAAATCATAAACATTTGATTTAGAGAAAATTGAGTTTAAGGACAATTGACGCTAAATTGGAACATCAATAGTAATTGATTGAATTGAAATAATAAACTGCCGCGGCACAGATATCATATACGCACCACATTAGCGTGATTTTTTTCTGACACAAGTTTCGCGGAAAATTCGGTCTCAATTATCAATTACATATAAATTTTTAAATTATTTTCTAGTATTTTGAAAAGAAAATAATAATAAAAAAGTTTAATTAAATATTATAGGAGAAAACAATTTATATCATTAAAAAAAGAAAAATAAAAGTAAGTAAACAGTTTATTAATAAATAAACGATAGCTGGGTTACTGTGTGAGGCATATAATTGCCATTTTCTTGCAATTGCGCCAATGTCGTGCGTATATGACATCTACGCCACTGCTGCTTGTTTCTTCGAGATCTTTGAACTCATTTTTCTGTTACCGTAATAAAAATATAGTACAATTTTCTTTAAATTTATAGTACATCAATATTGATTATTTGTCGGCAAAAGCAGTTTATCTCCAGAACACAGCACACAATTAAAAAAACAATTATATTTTGTTACCAGAAAGCATTTTTCCAAGTCGTTTGTGCACTTCGTTCATTTTTTTTTTTTTCAATTTTGTCATTTATACACCACCCTTGGTTTCTGCGGTCCTCATATGAAAAAGCATAATCTGTTTGTAATTCATATTCTCACAGTAGATTAAACCTAAGTTATACGCAGCATAATATATAGTACAATTTTTAGAATGAATCAAATGTTTAAGGGAAGGAAGAATACTTTAACTCGAATATTATCTAATGTATAAAGAAAATTAGCTCATTTATAAATCAAAGAAAATATTTCAAAAATAAAATGCAACATAACAACAACTAGTGGAACTAGCTTGTTGTCCAGTTTTTCATTGAAATTATTTCACACTTAACAAGAGAAAAATAAAACTAGAATAATTCCCTTTGGCAACAGCTTTAATAATAAAGTACCAAAAATGTGTAAGCGATAAAAAAAAGTAAATAAATATTTTACCCTTTGTTTTTACACAATGTCTTTTAATCATCTTGATACATTAATCTATACTGCAAGATAATATTGGTGATTAATCGACCAAGAATGATTATTAGCATGCAACAATTAATTACTTAGCCAAAGTGATTATTCTAGCGTGTGATTTGCAATATGCAATGAGTGTATGTAATTGCTAAACTAGATGGTTAGAGCACTTTTTTATATAATTATTACTAAAATCTGTTAATGAAGGAATAGTCATAATTAAAAGTCACAACTTAAAATATTTTCGAGGCTTTTATAAGTATGAAGTGCCTTATTTTCACACATGGAAAACAGAATTAGGTAAAATTTTAACTTTAGATAAAGTAAATGTGTTGTTCATCCTAGAGCCATTGCAAAACGGGGGAGCGTGTTCAATAAACTTATATCTTGAACCCGCTTCTCCTCCATATAAGTAGGAAAAATTTAAACATTTTACTTACCCATCATACGTAGTATAGGGTAAGTCTTGCAATCGTTTTGAAAATCGAAAAAAAATTTTTTTTACGGATTTACACGTTTTCGACACTGGACTTTTCGAAAAACATATTTTTAGAGAAAAAAATTTGCCATCTGTCTGTCAGTCTGTCTGTCTGTAAACGCTCTATCTCCCGAACGAATTCAGATAGAGACTTGAAATTTTGTATGTACTTAGTATGGAAGAATGGAACGAAGTCTATTTAATATCAGTAACCTCGATTATCCGGAACTATTTTTTTCGGACTCTCGAAAAATTCGTTCTGATGAAAGGTACATAAAAATGTTCGAATTTTTTTATTTTAAGGAGTGATCGTAAAAAGCAATAAAATAACACAAATTTTGCATAAAGAACGAAGTTGATCGAATTACTAGTTGCCGAGATATCTGAAGTCCTGTTTTCCACATTCTCCGATTTTTCATGACCCTGTATTTCATTCAAATTTCAATTCAAAGATATATTTTAATTGGAGATGAGATGCTTAATCCGACGCAATAAACAGTTAGTTAATAAGATTATTATTTTTGGAGTTATAAGGATGTTTATTTTTCGCAATTCAGTACTACTTGAGTAGTTAGGCGTGTTGCATAATTTATCGAAAGAGATTCATCAGCAACTCATTAATACAGCATTACTATGCACAACAAAAATATAAATACACGTTTAAATTTTGTTTTGTAATTGCAATCCATTTTATAAATAGTTTTCAAATGTATTATTTTCATGTATTATATATGCATATATATGATGGGTAAGTAATTACGGTGGCCCCCAACGACTAGTTTTGTTTTGTTAACAGTATTCTGAATGCTATCGAAAATAATTTGAATTTAGTAAAATGTTCTATTGCTGTCAAGCAGGCAAGTCAAAATCAATTACTATCGCTGGCCGAATTAAGATTGTGGCCGCGGGCCACATTACCAGAAAATCAATAAGCAGATTATTATTATTATTATTTATTTTATTATTTTTTTTATTTTACTATTGCAAAAAGGGAAATCTTTACATTAAGAATGCAACCTCGTTTAAAAACAACAACAACATCAATAAAACCCTGCAAAATTTAGATGATAATCGATAAAAATTTTAAACACACACCAGAAATAAAATTTAAATTATTTATTATGAAAAATAATATCAATTTCATTAATTCCAATTTTTTTATTCTGTAAAAACAAAAATATAAAATATTCCGTACAAAAGACTAGGTTTTTTATTAGTAATCTTCTCTTTACTTAATCATGGAACTTCTGTTATTAAATGTAGCGCAGATTAATATTCAGTTATAGTGTTAAATATTTTGAATGCATACATTCTCTAACTTGGAAAACTTACAACATTTGCAAGTGTGTTCGTGTAAAATGTATTTTCCTTATAAAAAAAGAACGGAATCAAACATATGGAAAATACCATATTTTTGTGGCTATTTTTTGTGGCTTGGCGGGCCACAAAATAGTTGCTGGCGGGCCAGTTGTGACCTGCGGGCCACGTGTTTGACATGCTTGCTGTAAAGGTTATTGCTTCAACAATAATATTGCTACAAAACAACATTATGTGAAAAACACCGTTTTTAAAATACTCGAAATGGTATTGGAACGATTTACAGAAAGATTACAACTCTATTTACAACTCTATAGAGTTGAAACATGTAAATAAAAATGTTTTAATATAGTTTAAATGTTTTTGTTAATTTACAACGTCTTAGAAGCAAAATGTTTTTTATAATATATAAATTCTTATATTTTTATGTAGAATATATATTATCAGTATTACGATATAGTTATTAGTGGAGGTAATCAAGACTTACTAGTGTTATTTTTCACATTCATAAATAATGCTCACTTTTTTTTGTTTATGCACAACGCAGTATTAAATTCAAATTTAATTTAAAACGCATCCCACATCTAAAAGCGTAATACAGTCAGTTATTGCAATATTGAAGTCAAAATCTTTTGTGTCTCCTTAAAAATTAACAATAAATGCTATGCACATGATATTTTACAGCAAGTATATTAATACAAACCTTAATAACACGTATTTATTTCATGACATTTGAGATAGTTTAACATAATTTAAATACGCTGGAAACAGGTTTTTTTTTCGTATACGTAACGAAGTTTCACTGTATGGCCCTATAAATGTATCCTATATTTAGCAGAATTCATGATTTAGTGCACTTCATAATTCGCATCAGTTGTACTGAATTTTGAAATTGTGTAACATAATTAAAATACACTGCAAGCAATTTGTCCGCATACGATTATGTAACAGAGTTCCTCCGTATGGCCCTATAAACATTTCTCATATTCTGCAGGATTCATGATTTAATGCACTCCATAAATTCACACCAGTTGCATTGAGTTTGAAATGGTGTAACATCATTAAACTGCACCTAAAAAGATTTTTACCTATTGATCGGAATAGAAAAAACACATTATTGGCAGCCCCTGTAAATGAACTATAAACGCTATCACATCTTTTTAATACGCTCGTAGTGCAGTAAATATTAATAACATATTAAAAAGTAGTCGCAGAATATTTATTATATTTAGAGCATACATATTAAAAAGTAGCCGCAGAATATTTATTATATTTAGAGCATACATATACAAAGTAATCATAACATTTTTCAGCTATGTTGGAAAGTGTTGATAAAAAAGCAAATTTTTCAGTTAAATAAAATATACATCAAACATCTAATGTCATACCAGTAAATTGTACACCATGCCTTTAAATGTGTTCGTAATTATATAAACGAGATGGAACCCGTCGGAATTCGACAAAAAAAAATCTTTAAGAACTGCTTCACTGATTTACAATAAATCTACATAATTAGTTACGGTAAAAAACACATCATATATTGTTCAGTCTAATTGTCAAACAAATGTTACTAAGCTAAAATTAACAAAATGCTATAAAATAAAATTATCCAAATTATTAAACAAAATAAAACCGAAATTCACTGGATTTTATAACAGTTGATACTTTCGAAATATACGCATTTTAATTATTATTTCCTTAATTTTAAGAGAAAATGGAGAAATTCTGTTGCCACAATTACAAAATTGGTACTAAAAATTATAAAAAAAAAAAATAATATCTCAAAAATAAACTGAGATACAGCTTTCAAACAAATTGCATTTAAAAGTACATTTTTTTTCTCTATACAAGGGTGTAAAAATTTAAAATGTGCGATGTTTAGAAATGTAAAATTTAAAGTACCAAAAATTAAAAAAACAAAATTGCAGAGGAAAGTGTTGCCATTCGCAAAATGACGTATGCGTTACGCACAGATATGTTTCGCCTTTATAATATAGATACGTAGTACCTATAATCGTCAACTCGTCTGTCTTTTCACCCGCTTACTTAGTACTTCGGAAAAACTACCGAACTGAATTGCTAGAAATTGAACATAAAATATCGTTGCAGAATTTTCTCGAGTCATTTCACATTTTATAAAAATCGTATCCAAACATAAAAAGTTATTAATAAATGTCTTCTTAATTTTATGAAATCCTATCACTTGCATTTAATTCAATGGTATCATATGATAGGTAAGGATTCTAAATTAATGTGGTCCTATTAAATTCAATATTAAATAATTAATTGAATGATGTCTCATGATGAGTAATGGTTTAGGTTGCCAAGGTGATTATTCTATTAATCCTGCACTGTAGTACAAAATATGTAAAGCTACTGAACTATTTCTTAAAATCCGTAATTCCTAGTAATGTCTTATATATATATAACGGTAACAACCAAAATTTATCTAAGACATTTGGTTACAGGAATTTTTTCTGTTAACATTGCATACAAATATTCTAGGATTCCTAGTTAACAAGAAAATATGTAGTAACTTTATATAATTTTTACAGTGTATATACGAATTATTGAATTATATTCTATGACATGTAACGATTCTAGGTTGCCACGGTTGCGACTTTCTATTTAAGACGGAGTCCTGTTATTTCTGTATGATTGAATTTAATCTATAAAATCGTTATAAATCTTGTGTGCATGCATTTTTGCATAAGAATATAGCAACTGTTGCACCAAAATCTGAATGTTATAAAACGAGTTATAACAAGAATGAACCTCATTTGCAATGTTTGGTGTACAATATCTGACATTTTTAATAAAATAAAGTACTCTTAAAATATCTAATCAACCACAAAGTAATCTATAACACGAACTTTGTTAAACTCGAATGATTCATTTTAATCTTGTCACTGTCAACATAGTAAAGTTTATAATGGATGTTATTTACAGTAGGTACAACATTTATGATAAAGCGCAAGAATTATGTATGCGATAAAAAGAAATGCATCTTTCATCTATTTATTACTTCCGCCTAGTGATTTTCATCCCTCTGGCAATATTGAAGCTTTTTTAAATGGGTTATCAATCGAACCAAAATGAATTGCCGTATACATTAAGTCACTGCATAGCGCAATATGTAGCAGCCATGGTTTCTCGCACATATATGCGATAAATATAATTTTTGTGTTCAATTACATGATGAAATAATTGTCGAGGTAGTGATTTTACAAGAAAAGAAGAATGTTTATGCAAAATATATTTTTACTATTATTAATACAGCGTTAATTTTAAAATGTACATTTTATTCAGCGTAAATTTTTCAAATCGGGCAGCAGTTTGTTTTTATGAAATGTAAAAGAAGTATGCAAATAATTGATTTCAAAGTGAATATGTAGGGTAACCAAAAATGCACTTTTTAAAATTTTATAACATGCAAATTGATAAAACTATTAAAAAATTCTTGCAGGATGATTATGTAAGAAGCTCGGAAATTTTATTACCACGGTTACTGGTTTTAGTTCTAAATAGAATCAATAGACGGCACAGCAAGCAATAGCCGCTCAATTGGGAAGCAGCCTAAATAAGTCAGCATTGATATCAACGAAGGTGGATAAACATATGGAGTGGGTCTCATTTATCTATGTAGTCATAGATCCACTTCCATGTATATATTCACTTACACACTATATGGCCACTGATTATTGGACACTTGCGATTTTAGACATTTTACTAAATATCTAGAAAAATACATGAGGAATCATCTCGAAACTCTTAGTGTATAAATATAATAGCATACGTCATACATCTCCGTGAAGAATTTTTACCGAAACTCCATAGGAGACCGTCAACAAATTAAAAAAGAATGAATATCTTTTGAACAACCCTGTCAAAACTAATGTAGCAAAAGCGCTCAAACTCTAGATTATGATTGAACGCCTTATTGTAATACACTGTGTTCATTTTTATGCAAATAGCATGCATACTCTCAGAGTAATTAAGGTTTTTATAAAAAGGGTCCCAAATTTTTCCAAGTTTTTCCCTTATAATTTTCAGAGTTCTTAATATAAAATAATATTTTTTTCAGAAAATATGACAAACAATATTGCACACAGTACCCTGTAATCAGAATTAAAAAATAATAAAAATTGTATGAAAAATGTGTAGATTTACTAAATAATTTTTTACTGCGCATGCGTCAAAGATATCAAAATTTCATTTGCATATTATGTTAGCTAAATGTATAGAGCAACTTTTGTAAAAGTCTCAAAATCATAGCTTGAAAATTCTGAAAGTAATCGTCTGTAGAAAAAGGACAAAATCCGTAGTTTCCAAAATGAAGCAAAAAAAAAAAAAAAAAAAAAAAAAAAAAAAAAAAAAAAATGAGGGATTTTATCCAAATGTAGTAGTACATCCCGTATTGTGTATTCTATATTGACACTAATCAATGAATATATGGATACAACCCCTCTTGTTTTTGCTTCATTTTGAGAATAACAGATTTTCAACTTATTCAATTGACGATCATTTTCAGAATTTTCAAGTTATGATTTTGTGACTTTCACAAAAGTTGCTCTATACATTTAGCTAACATAATATGCAAATGAAATTTTGATATCGTTGACGCATGCGCAGTAAAAAAATATTTAGTAAACCAACTCATTTTATATACAATTTTCATTATATTTTTAATTATGATTACAGGGTACTGTGTGCAATGTTGTTTGTCATATTTTCTGAAAAAAATATTATTTTATATTAAGAACTCTGAAAATTATAAGGAAAAAACTTGGAAAAATTTGGCACCATTTTTATAAAAACCTTAATTACTCTGCGAGTATTCATGCTATTTGCGTAAAAATGAACAAGGCGTATTACAATAAGGCATTCAATCATAATCTAGAGTTTGAGCGCTTTTGCTACATTAGTTTTGACAGGGTTATTCAAAAGATATTCATTCTTTTTTAATTTGTTGACGGTCCCCTATGGAGTTTCGGGAAAAAAATCTTCAGGGAGATGTATGACTTATACTATTATATTTATACACTAAGAGTTTCGAGATGATTCCTCATGTATTTTTCTAGATATTTAACAAAATGTCTAAAATCGCAAGTATCCAATAATCAATGGCCATATAGTGTATGTTTAAACTTTTTCTTTTTTATCGATACTCGGGATTTTCAGTTATCGCTCTTGATTGCAAGCTTAATAATTAAAACGACATCTATCGATGTTATTTGAAACTAAAAAGATTGGAAAACATGGAAATAAAAAGATTTCTAACATTTTACATGAATCACTTGCTTTTTTTAAATAACCCTATTGGCAAGTTATTGAATTTTTTTAAGCAGGCAGATCATTTTGGGACATCCGTTAGGTATCATTAACACTAATTCTACCAGCGTCAAATGACGCCTTTTAAAAATTTTAATTTTCTCGTGGTTTTTGAATGTAATAAGCGTGAAAAGTACATATATTAAAGTCTAAACCGATATATTTTAAAAGGTGTTCATTTCACACCAGCAAAAATACTGATAAACGGATGATAAAATTACTCGGTTGCGAAAACAGTACTAACTGAGCTAATTCAAAACTCAGTGGAAGTATAAATATGTTAATTAAGCTGGTGTTAATAATTTATTCAGTAAATGTTTGTTTATGACAAAACAAGAAAGAAAAATCATGGTTCAAAGGTAAATTACGTTGTGTCAAAGACTGATTATTCCCATAACATTCAGATTGCTGCAATAAAACATAATTATTATAACAATGCTGCAAAAACAATAATTTGTATTTAAGATTCTGCCTACAAGATTTGTCCAATGGACCCAACATGTAAAATGTAATTCAAATTTTGTAAAATCCACTTAATGCAATAAAATTAAGATTTTCATTTGTAAACTTATATTTTTAAATATGAATTCTTAAAAAGCTTTAAACATTTAGAAAAAAAAAAAACCTCATCGAATTAATGAATATTTTGCTGCGGTAAGATGTGTCGTTGTAGTTTTTTGACATAATTGTTTTATTTTTTGGAAATCAAAGTGTTATTAGGTAGAGTATGCAGTCTAATTAAGACCATTTAATCCATTTAAACCATTTAAAAAACGGAATATCAGAAATTACGATGTGTAGTTGGATAAATATCCGAATTATACTTTTGCTGGCATAATCTATACATTTGGTACATAATACACAAAAATTCATTTATGTTTGGAAATGAACAACAGAACTAATAATTACCCTTCAGTAATTTTTAAACTCTATGTAGAATCTATGGAATTTATACACAACAAGTAATAAAGAAAAAATACTAGAATTTAAAACCACATTCCTCATTTTAAACCACACTTCCTATTATTATCACTCGTAGAAAGTATTGGACTCGAACTGTTTTGTTTCTCTTTGTAAATGAACTATAAATGCTATAAGCGTCAGACGCTAGAGAAAGACGCTTTTGTGATACATTTATGCGATGTCCATACATTTAAATATTGTGACATCAATAAGTACATTATAAACAATTTTTTTTCATGGACAACCTAATAACGGAATTCTTTTGGGTGTGCGAATAAATGAACTATAAATGGTAAGCTCTTCAATTTTAATACTGAACATGTTAGTAAATCTCATTACTCATAAAATATTTAATAACTAGTGTAACAACCCCGTCAAAAATGACGGAATTTTCATTTGCATTTTATTTTCATAATAATACAAACAGAATGAAGATTTTAGTATTGAAGAGTTTGTATTGTAGAAAAGCACATTTTAAAAATAACAATAGATTTCTACAAATACAAATGATAAAGTTTTTATTTTTTATTTTTTTTTTAACTTGATATTTAGTTTTTGAACAAATTTTAATTTCAAAACAAAGAGCAGTATTTATTACAATAACGATAATAATAATTAGCAAAATGAAACTCAATTTCTGAAGATTTCACAAAGCATTAAAATTAAATATTGAAGTATTTTAAATTTTAAAATACATTATTTTTATTAAAAGTATGATTTGGCAGTGGCTTTAATCATGGGCATATGATACTTTTAGTTCGATGCTTTTAGGCATGAATTAAGAAGCTTTGTGTTTCGTTTTTTAAATTTGGATTTGGCGCTATCTATACGCAGTTAATAGAAACAAAACAACTTTTTTTAAAAAATAGCAGTTTTATTTTGAAAATAGCAAGTTTTTCAAGAAAATTCGCATATTTTCGACTATCTTTCGAGAAAATTCGTTTATTTCCCTTGATTTTTCGAGAAAATTTGTTTATTTCCCTTGATTTTTCGAGAAAATTCGCATATTTTCCGCGATTTTTTGACAAAATTTGCGTATTTTCCGCGATTTTTCGACAAATTTCGCGTATTTTCCCCGATTTTTCGACAAAATTCTCGTATTTTCCGCGATTTTTTGACAGAATTCGCGTATTTTCCTTGATCTTTCGTCAAAATTCTCGTATTTCTCAAGATCTTTCGTTAAGATTCGCCTATTTTCCGCTATTTTTTGACAAAATGTGCGTATTTTCCCCGATTTTTCTACAAAATTTTGATATTTTCCCGGATCTTTCTTCAAAATTCGCGTATTTTCGGACGATTTTTCTGCAAAATTTGAGTATATTACACGATTTTTCGATAAAATTCGAGTATTTTTCGAGTATTGCCATCTCGATTTTCTTTCGCGAGCTAATCGCAGTCTACGTTCAACCGGCGTTTCGTTATTTTCATCAGGCATTGCTAAAATTATCGTTAAATTACAGAAACAACGATTTACTTGAAAATATATATAAAAACCTACCGCGTGTTCAAAAAGATCAACAAACAAACGTGCGTTCTCAAGTAAAATAATTTTGATTGAACGATTCTCAAACGTGATTGATTCACTACATTTTTTGCGAGAAGAATACCACGATCCAGCCTACTTTCGCTGATAGCGAAACGTGACTAACCAATCAGAATTCTGCATTTTAAGAAACAGTGAAAAGTTCTTAAAAATGCATGCTTCTGATTTAGATCTCTATTAATTATTAGCAAAGTGAAATGTAATTTCCGAAAATATCACATTAACTTTTTGATATGCCGAACATTAACTCGTGTTTATTACAAAGTTCGATTCTTTATATTATTTGCCAATAGATGATTGCAAAAAAAGTTTTTGACAGTTTTAAACAAAATCAAATTATTTAAAGAGTTTAATACGATTTTACAAATATTTTAAGAACAGAATTAGATAATTGACGTGTATTCTTTTTTTTTTTTTAAATAATTCGTTCAAAGAGTCATTCATTTGTTTCAAGATTTGGAAAATCTGAATGGCAACAGAGTTCGTTTGTTTATATCGTAATCTGATGTTTACAATTACTTATTTTTAATTTGGAGCCTAATACATTATAATTGGATATGATATACATGTTTTATAGAAAAATATGCTGTTTAAACGTTATTTTAAGTAAAAGAAATTATCTTTTAGCTGTCATATGTCTGAATTTGTTTTCCATTAAGCCTAACGTGGCGTATTGCTAGTGTCCATTCACAGATAGGAGTGGCGAATCCTGGAACTGTTCCACACAGCTCTCCAGAACGCATTTTATTATAAGTAGATATTGGACGTATATTGACGTGACTAAAAATACGGACAAGCGACAAACAGATAGACAGACAAATAGAAGTCATAAACCCTTTTGAGTTATGTTGGAAAATCTTATTACTGAGTTAATTCTTCAATGAAATTAAAAAAATACATACAAATAAAACTGCAGCCTAACAGTAATCTGTAGAACAAACTTCTTTTCAACGCAAATTATTCATTTTAATCACGTCATTGTCAACATTTCTAAAGAATAAAATGTGTGTCATTTATTCTGAAGGCATCCTTTGTGTTGAAGCGAAAGAGTTATGTAAGCGATGAGAAAGAAAGTAATCCTTTATCCACTAATTATTTCCACACAATGACTTTTCACTCTGCTGTCAATATTGAAATGACATTGACTTGGTTAGGAATCGATCAGTAAGGTATTATTCCATGTATTTAAACTGCTTAAACAGATTTATTGACATTCGCGGTTATTCTATAGTTAATATAACATATGTAATATGCATGTGTGTAAATACACAATCTAAAAGGATTTTCAAAGTAACCATATAAAAATTTAAAAAACTCTGCGAGTGCATCAATATTTATAAAACTTAGGTCGAAATAAAATGTTATTATTCTAAGGGGAGACAATAAATTTTTCTGACATCTTTGCAATTAATTCAATGTCTATTCGTGATATAAAAAATATTCATTTTTCATTAAAATGAACTAGCTGCACCCGTCGAAATTCGACGAAAAAGAATATATATTAGATAAGTATCTTACATTTAAAGCTTATGAATAACAAAAATGAATGACATAAAAGAAAAGTGTACTTAGAAGAAAATATAAATTTTATTCAGTTTTATCTATAATAAATAGAAAATCAGTTTCATATTGGTTCAATGAAAGTTTTTTTATTTTCTTTTTGAGTTAAGATTTAATTTTTCTTTTCGAGTTAAAGTATTTCTTTACATACGACATTAGTTGTTGTGTTGCTTTTTGGAACTGTTTGCACTTTCAAATTTTTAAATGAACGTACTCGAGACATCGCAACATATGCCGTGGTTAAATACTGGCTCAGGTAAATAAATATCAACAGAATCCATTGTTTGCCCTTGTGCTATATTAATTGTCATGCAAAACGCAACACGAATAATGAAAACATTCTAAATGAAAAGGGAAGAGTTGTATCTGATGGCATTAAATCCATTCTAGGAATCAAAACTTTTTTTGCAACTCCCTCGCCAGTAGTAACTGCTAGATCCAAAAAATTATCGTACATGTTTCTTACAATTTACCTGGTCTCTTTTAAAAGACTTTCGTGTGGACTTAAATTTCTTAGTAATATTAGAATTGCTTCGATTTTTAATGTGAGAATGTGTGGAGGCAACCACTTAATTCTAAGCTATTTAAAAATTTCGTTGGAAATTGGAGGATTTCCTTTTTCACTTTCAGTTATTAAATTATTTCTACTCATGTATGTTCTGGATGTGCGAGGTATAAGGTTAATAACTTTATGGTTAAATTTCACTGCAATGTTCGTTTTTCGGGGCTGGGATTGAAACTTTAGCCAATTTGGTGATACTATCTGAAAATGAAAATCCTTTTCGAAAAATTTGTGATACGATGTCATTTTCTGCTATAATAGACGGTAGTAAACATACTTTATTTGAGTCTCCAGAGAATTCTTCATTCATGCAAGAATTTCTCCATTACCTATTTTAAGCAAAAATTCCGAAAATTCAGATTCTTCTGGTCTTAATCGCATATCTTTTAACAATTTAAATATGTTAAATTATGACCAAAGAGTCGAAAACTTAATGCAGTTTTGAACTATGCTTTGTTTTGTTCTTTGTTTAGTACCAATTTTGTAATTGTGGCAACAGAATCACTGCATTTTCCCTTAAAATTGAAAAAAAAAATGGAAATTAAAATGCGTATACTATTTTAAAAAGTCTGTTAAAAAATACAATGAATTTAGGTTATATTTCGTTTAATAATTTGGATAATTGTGTTTTATAATATTTTATTAATATTAGTTTAAAATAATATTGTTTGAGAGTTAGACTGACCAATATAAAATGTATTTTTTACTGTAACTAATTTTCTATATTTATTATAAGTCAATGAAACTGTTCTTTTTTAAATATTTTCATTCGTAGAATTTCGACGGGTTCCACCTTGTATTTGCAATATCAACAAAACATTTTAATTATTACAGAAACAGAGAGTTACTAAAACTGCATAACCAACCCAATACACATTTACAGCACTTGCAATAAATTTAATTTATTAGTTTGTAGTCTCCATGAACTTGTCATAATTAGTTTTATTGCCATGACAACGAAAAGAAAAACGATATGTTTGTTATTAAAAAGAATAAAATTTTTGTGTTTGCTATTGAAATGTAGAAAACGTTTTATTTATTTTTATTTTAAATAATAATTTAATACAACGAAATGATTGTAATTAATTTTTGATATTATGTAAAATAGAAAGATCGTAATACCGGCAAATCACAGGTTTTATTCTTTTTCTTCCTTTTTTTCTTTTCTTTTTCTTTTTTTTTCCTAATATGACATCAGTTACATTCTCCTGATTGGTGGAAAGTAATAAAGAAAATTAAATTTCTATTATAGTGAGAAAAACTTAACCTGTTGCCACTGTTTTGAGGAAATGTCACGAAAAAACTTTTAAATTTAAAAATAAAATATAAAAATGGAAATAAATTAAAAATTAGCCAGAATGGGCACATCTACACATGAACAGCTTTCATTTAAAAAAATAATTATCAAAATCGGGCCAGTAGAAAACTCAGGGCTGATGACTAAAAAAACAGCCAGGTGTTTTAAATATATAGATTATTTTTCTGTCGCATGTAACCTAAGAGTCATACAAAGAACTAACTTATTCCAACTAGCATTATTCCTTTAATAATCTTACTTTGATAATAACAAATAATAAAATTAATGCCCTTTTCGCTGAGAAGAACCGTAATAATACAGCACAAGCAATAACATTAAATTAACCTTCAACCATTTATTATATCTACACAGTGCTTTTTACTCAGCTTTCAATATTGAAACCATGGCAATTCTGTTATCAATTGACCCACAATAAAACAATGAATGCATTATTTAATACTTTATGTCAAAGAAGATCATTCGTTTGTATAATTTGACTTATGTAACGTGTAGGTGTAATTAGATAATTTGAAGATTGTTAAGATTGTGTATTTTACTAGAAAAAATAGAATTATGTGCATTTACAATGTACGGAATGAAATAATTCTCATTTGATTGCTTGTTATTTCGAACAATTAACATTAATCGTGTTAATGAGAACATTGGACAAATAAATACTAACGGCATTTGCTTTGACAAAAAATCTTTATAGTAAAGCAAGAAAAATATGCTAAAGAGATTGCGTTCTTTAAAAAGAAAGTGTGTCTGACTCATATCCGGTAAAAAAAAAAAAAAATATTAATATCAATCTATTTATTTCATTTTAATATTATTTCATTTTTTCGAGCATCGTTAAGTCCTAGAAAGTTGATGAGAACTCTTTCGAAATCGAGGAGCACTGTTTTGTAACTGTTGCATCACAGTGTTAAATAGGGTCGTAGCTAATGGGGTGCCATGGGCAGCTCACCCCCCCCCCCCCCTAAAATATTTTGAGCCCTCTTGGAAAAGATTCGAAGGTCATTCAATGAATTTCTGTTCCGAAAATTCAAGTGATATTCTGTTCAAACATCTAATTTAGTTTTGAGATCCTTTCAGAGTTTTGCAGAAATACTAAATTGTATCTAAAATAAATGTTCCAACACTAATTCATCCTATTTGTTCATATGAAGCTAACAGGATGTTTAATTTTGTACCAGTTATACACTGAAAATTTTCATCATCCTATACCTCTCTTAGCATAAAATGAAGTTATTACAATAGTTTAATAAGAGACATAGTACCAATAATGCGATTAGGCACTAATTTATCTTTCTGCGTTAGAGAAAAAGATAAAAAAGTTATGAGCACCCCCTACATTCTGTTGAGCCCCCCCCCCTATTGTTCACTTCTAGATACGGCCAGGGCATTAAATATATAATAGTGAAAAGATAAATGCATAACTTTAATAAATATCATACATTTTAAGCATTCATATCGTATTGAAATGACAAAAATTAGTAGTAGATTTAAAACGTATCTTTTAAAAGCTAAGAATATACTCAAAAAATAAATAAAATTTAAGCAAATATCATTAAATAAAATAAATTTTTTAAATACATAATTATATATCTAAGAATATTTTGTAACGTTAAATGCTTGTCAATTATAATCATTCATCTTAATCATGTAACTGCGGACGCCCCGATGGATAACACTGACATCATTTACTTTGACAACAAACAAGGGGAAGAATGTTACAAGCGATAAAACAAAAATATCTTGTTACCCATTAATTATTTCCACACAATACCTTTTAATCCGCTGTCAATATTCGAACTATGTGAAAACGGTTATCAATGGACCGAAAATGAATGACTGAGTGTATTAAGTGAAATGTTTATTATCACTTATGGCAGTTTGGGTTACTCTGGTGTATAAATTGATAAATAAAAAGAAAGAACTGTAATTACACAATGAGAAAATTTTACAGTGAATTAACTTGAACATATAATATAAAACATCACTTTAAAATACCAAATTATTTATAAATGCTATAAGTGATCTATTGAAATAAAATAAAATGGTAAACAAACCTTTTAATTTTACATGTTTCGTGTGCTCTGACGGCAACTTTTTCATAAACAAAAAATGATAAAAAAATTTTTTTCGCTAGAATAGCTTCAAATTAAAAATAAACAGAAAAAACATAAATCAAGTGAACAAGAGCATAGTGAAATAAACTGGAACAATTAAAAATGAATAAAAGTTTGAGAAAAATGAACGTGAAAAAGGATTTTAAAACTGTAATATGTAATACTTTACGTTCGCAAAACTAAGGCCCCTAAAATGTGGGATACACCTACATTATGGTAATTAATTATATATGTAATTGAGACATCGGTATAACACAAATAGTTAATTTATTTTTCTGGAAAAGATGAGAAGTTATTTTTAAAACAGAATTACCAATAAATTATACAAACTTCAAACTACAACAACTATATATATATTATTATAATAATGGCCATCAAGAGTTTCAAAGAAAAAAATACGATTTGTAAGCTATACACAATATTTCTGATTAAAGGGCATTTTTGCATTTTAATGTTCGTTCTGTAATCTACAAACATGGTTTAATGCTTTTTTTTATGTAAAAATCTGTCAAACCACTCATTAAAAAAGGGGAATAAAAAAGAAAAAATCGAAATTGAAATAAATGTTATTGTCAATATACCCACAGAAATAAATATGATTTGATAACGTTTATTTTTCACTTCATGCTCAATGAGCAAAAATTAAGAAACCTAAGATTAAGTTAGTAAAGAATCAAATCTAAATATTTATTTTAAAGAAAAAAAATCTGTTTTGAAACATAACCTGATGATTAAAGTAAAGAAACTTGAGTTTTCTAATTTGGAATATTTCTTTACTTTTGACATCAGTAAAAAAGATGGGATGGAAGTGGTTTTCTCATTTAAAATGAAGCTAATCAAAAAAATGCATTCACAAATTTTATTTAATGCTAAGGACATGTTTAAATAGAGGTTACTTTAAAAACTAACTAATATGGGTTTAACATATTAAAATATTTTCATTAATCTTATTAAATTTGCAACGCAGCGACATGATTAAATTTTAGTATTGCAATACCAGGATATAGTTAAAGAAGTCTTTTTATTAATGTTTAGTGTTTTATTCTTAAATTTAATGTTTTATTTCTTTTTATTTAAATATGTAAAGTGAATGCGTATTGAGACCGATGTAAGTGTCAACTGTTTTAGGTAGATTTCGTATGAAATACTACCTATTGCATTCTCTCCCATGTTGGAATTTCTTAAACGTTTTTGCAGATCTACACCGATCATGACTCCTAGACCCCAAAACTACCATCAGTAAAAAAGTTCATACATCTATCTATCTATCTATCTATCTATCTATCGGTGTATATCACTTTCTTCTGGACACAATAACTTCCATAATTATGCTCAGATCTTCTTCAAACTTTTACATAAATTCAAGGAACATAAAATTTCGGTCTAGTTCGTTAATGGGCAAAATCGGACCAAGGGGGTGGAAATTGGGAGGGTTTTTGTGAAAATTGAAAAAACACCATAACTCCTTAATTAAAATCGATATAGAATCGGTTTAAAGTTTATATTACTTCTTAATAATAGGCCAAAAGTTTATGCGTGACAGATTTTTGATAAATTTAGAAATGGGCTCAAGGGGCGAAGAAAACAGGGTTTTTGGGAGAAAAAAATTCATAACTTCATCAATTCTCAAGATATTAAATCCAACTAAATTTTGTATAAATTTTCTTAAAATTATCTAAAACTTTTGTATTTACAAGTTTTTGATAGGACCAACTTTTACTGACGAAAAAAATTAAGAACGAAAAGAAAAAGGGAGGGTGAAAAAAATCCATAACTCTGTCAATTTTTAAGCTATCAAATCTAATTTAATTTATTTTACATCTTCTCAATAATATCTACAACTTTTATATTGACAAGGTTTTCATAAGACCAATTTTTAAGCTATCAAATCTAATTTAATTTATTTTACATCTTCTCAATAATATCTACAACTTTTATATTGACAAGGTTTTCATAAGACCAATTCTTATAGAAAAAAAAAGTAAGGAGAAAAAGCCTCAAAATCAAACTGCTTATATTCTGACTCATTTTTAAATTAATTTTTGATTTTAAACGCATCCAAATGGTAGATCCTCTTACTTGGAAACTGTATAATGTGACGCATTGATCAGTTTTTTGATAAAGACAGAATATATTTCAAAAAAGGCTACCAAAAAGGGTATTTTGAACAGAAATTCCCGAAGTCATCGTGACTGAAATTTAAGGAAGTAATCAAATAAAAAATTGCGTTTTTTTTCTCACTCGTTTTCAAACCCATTTTTGCTCTCAAATACTTCCAATTTACATATCCTCTTATTTAGGAACTATATAATGTAACGCATTGGCCAGTTTTTTGATAAAGACAAAATATATTTCTAAAAAGGCTACCAAAAAGGGTATTTTGAACAGAAATTCCCGAAGTCACCGTGACTGAAAATTTAAGGAAGTAATCAAATAAAAAATTTTGTTTTTTTTCTGACTCGTTTTCAAACCCATTTTTGTTCTCAAATGCATCCAATTTACACATCCTCTTATTTAGGAACTATATAATGTGACGCATTGGCCAATTTTTTGATAAAGACAGAATATATTTCAAAAAAGGTTGCCAAAAAGGGTATTTTAAACAAAATTTCCCGAAGTCATCGTGATTGAATATTTGAGGAAGTATTCAAATAACAGACTGCGTTTTTTCGGACACGTTTTTAAATCCATTTTCGCTCTCAAACGCATCCAATTTACAGATCCTCTTATTTGGGAACTATATACTGTGACACATTGGCCAGTTTTTTGATAAAGATAGAATATATTTTTAAAAATGCTGTCAAAGTGGGCATTTCGCACAAAATTTTCCAAAGCGATCATGATTAAAGTATTAAGGATGTATTCAAATAACAAATCGGTTACTTTATGACTCGTTTTAAATTTCAATTTTGCTCTCAAACGCATTCAATTTGTAGTTTTTTTATTTAGGAACTTTATAATGTGCTGTTTTGGTCGTTTTTTCATAAATTCAGAATATATTTCAAAATATGTTGTCAAAAAGGGTATTTGAGCTGAATTTCGCTTAAGATGATTCTGATAAAACCAGTTCTTGCAGAAAAATGAAATTAAAAATTTTTCATAAGCGGCCAAATGAAGTTATTAAACTGGGTTTATCTCTAATCATATTTTTTTTGTTGTCGTTGAAATGAGCACTCTTCGAAATCTACCTCCGCCTATAGGCCAAGCCGACAGGGATTTTTTAATTCAAGATTCTGAAGTATAATTTTAGTTTCTTCATTGAAAAGAAGAAATATAGTAATATATCACATATCTTTGTAGAAATTTATACGTAAATTAAGTATACAGCATACATTCGAGTATACAAACGTACAATAACAGAACATGGTGCATAGTGTATTGTGCATGTAATAGTATAACTATTTATATTGTAAAAGCCAGATATCTTTGTCCGTAACTCTGACATCAGCTGAATCCTGGCAACAGCAGATGAGTTATATTCACTTTTTTATTAAACTTCTTATCAATGCAGATTTTCAAGTTATGCACTTTTTAACTCCTTCACGACGGGAGCCTACAAAATTTTTAATGTTTTATCAGCGGTTTTTAAAATCAGAAATTTGACCTCATTAAGTCGAGATAATGCTTCGTTTAGGTAAGCCAAATTTTACAGTAAAATTTTACTGTTGGGGATTTAAAAAAAAAAAAGTATTCTTAAGCATTTTTGCGGCACACATACGTGTCGCTCGACCCCATGAAGTCAAATATGCAAATAAAGTGTACTTTCAAATTCAAATTTTTTTAAAATATACCGAGATGGCTTTAAAAGATATATTGCAATGTGATTAAAAATTGTATCGTAACTTGTTAAAAAAATTTGTCGTAATTTATTTAAAAATCGTATCGCAAAAAAAGTGCAATGCAGCTTCTTTTAAAATTGTATCGTAATTTTTTTTTGTTATCGAAATTAATTTATTTATATAGGTTTAAAAAATAATTTATCTGCATGATGTTTTTTGAAAAGTCTATTTCCATTACTCACATCCGGTTTAAATGTAGTCATTTGTTTATACTAACCCTCCATATTCCTGCTTAAATTATAGTAATGTTTTACTTGGAAAAAAAACGGAAATGCGCTTAATATTAAATTATATACGCTGTAAAAGTTAAAGAAAATATTAAAAAAACTTTCGTTCATCAATCTCTGTGGGTTTTCTTATAAACTGTTCTTTATATCGAGATAATTGTTTATTACTTAAGGCCTCATGCTAGGCACAGAAAAAGACCCGGATGATAATGTAAAGTCTATGGGGGCGTTCTTTTCAAATATCTCGCTCAAATTTTAATATTATTACAGGATTTTTTTGCATAGGGTAGCTTAGGACGATCCACAACCAACCTACTTTTTACTTTTTCGATTTTGCTTATATATTTTTTTATATTACGACACTTTCAATTTCAGAGCCGGTTTAAAACGGTTTCGAAAGTTAAAGTAATTATTTTAAAACAAATCTGAAACTAAAACTGAAAAAGTAAAAACTAGGCTGGTTGTAGATCGTCCTCAGCTATCTTATGCAGAAAAATCATGTAAAAATATAAGAATTTGGGCGAAATATATGAAAAAAATGCCCCCATAGACTTTCCATTATCATCCGGGTCTTTTTCTGTGCGTAGTGTTGCGTCTTAAACTTACAGCAAACCTTTTAACTTGAAGTAAAGTTAAAGAAAAACTAGTTAATTCAGAGACACGCACATATGGGGACAGTATTTCTACCCGCCTCTCCACAGCATCCATCATTTATGGAACGAAAGCAGTACACTGTCAGAAAAATTCGTCAATATACACTAAGTTATCGTTATTTTTTCACAATTAATTACCGTATTCCCAGAAAACGTATTTGATCTGTGAATTCATTCCGAACGTCGAAAAATGAGGAAGAGATTCTGTTTATTTCTTGCACGCATGAGAATAGGGTCTGTTAGTAATAAATTCAAATTTATTTTTAAAATGAAAAACAAAATATTCTATAGATTAAAATGTCTAATTTAGTTTAAAACGACACAAATGTTTTCGAATTAAAAAATAAATTACAATTACTTTCTTCGTTCATTCAAAAATTCTCACAATTTGTTATTCATATTCAAAGTTGGATAAGTTGAATAAAGTTGAATTTACTAAGTTATTTATATAATAAATATTCCCATTTAAAATATACTTTAAGTGAACACATTTAAAAGATATTTTAATTAAAAAATAAAATGCAAAAAGAAAAAAAAAATTGATATTATTCAAAAAAATCTTGTCATAGAACATCCATATTTTTCTTCTAGCAATCTACGTAAATATAATTAAAATTCACATTTTTATACTATATTAATATAAACGTAAAAAATTCCAGACACAGTTTCATTAAAGATGAAATCTTCCCGAAATTAACTTCAAAATTAAAAGCTCTAACGAAATAAACCAAACTGCACTCATAAGAAATAAAGGCTTCTACTTCAAAGCACTTTTCTCCTGCGCAATCGTGGCGCCGAGGCAAGGCACTGGCTTTGTAATGCTGGGAACGTGAGTTCGACCCCCACCGCCGGCGTATTTATCTTTTTCAGACTTTTTTCAAAAGACGGAAATTTTACCTCTTTTGGCGGAGAAAAAAAATAAACGGATATTCGTCAATATACAGACAATTTCTGGCAGCAGTGCTGCCAGTACTTTTTCTGTGAAAAGACGGAAGTTTTTTTTTTTTGAGAGTGTAGTTACAATTTGCTAAATCTGCATAACAGGATTATTCAAGTTCACTACTTAGTTTAAAAAATGAATATAGGTTTAACCCTTTCGGGTCTGGTGTACTATTAATAGTACATGTCTGTTCACCAATTATCATTTTGTATTGACAATTATTTTGTTATCTTCTAGATATCGAAATGTCTATGCCTTCCTTATTATGACTTCCTTATGTTTTGACATTTAGTAATAATAATAATAATAATAAGTTTACTTATTTCTCTTTGCACCATTTACGATTCCCTTATTTTATACATATATTTCACGCTTGGCTGCGGGCACACACACAGTTTTTCGCACTAACTTCTTGCGCTATCTTTGATCTTTCGTTTCGGCGCTTTGATGTATAAATTGCACTTCTAGTGCACTGAATCTGAACTTCAGGAGAGGAATATCAGTTGACAGGTTTACGACCGAAGATGGAGTAGATAAAAGTTCCCCTTCCTTTGTCATATTGGTAGGGTCAGTCCCTTAAAAACCATTTAACGAGGTTTCACCCTTGTTCAGTTCGAAAACAATGATTGATTGATTGCTCTTTTAGTGTAATAAAAACTAGTGCTGTTCGTCTAGACCTTAAATTTACAATATAGGATATTTTTCTGAACGAATCATGCGTGATGAAACACAAAAAACATTAGAAAGTTGTAATATCTGTAAACCCTGTTGTAATACGATATTTTCGAAACTTCTCCAAAAACTTTTAATTAGCGTGTTATCATATATATATGCATTGAATAGCACATAAAATAAGTATTTGCGTTGCATTTCAGTCTACGAGGTAACCTTTAAACATCAGTAAGTCTATTTGGATAGATACGAATAACATTATTAAAGTAATAATATTTTTGCTCTCAAAATGGAAAAAAATTCGGACCCGAAAGGGTTAAGTGCGCTGCATTTGGACTGTCAAGCATTTAGCTGTCAAGAATATTAAGTCAAAATCGTACCGCGACCAACCGGCATCATCATCAGCACTGAAAGATGCCGCCTGTCAAAATGTGTCTGCCATAACGCAATAAATTCTATTGAATACTGTGAAAGATGTGGCCTTGTCTCACAGCTGTACTTCTGAATGATGGACAGCACATTGAACATTTACTGCAGCACTAATTAACTGTAATTAAGCTGACTTGTAAGTTGTTAAAATTTTTTCATCTGTAAATCATCTTTTGGTACAATAAAACACTACAGACCCATCTGTTGGTCGCCATCAAAATTATTATTTTTTTGCTGCCCACTCAAAACCCGGTTTCTGTCCCATCCGTTTGGTGCAAACCTTTTTATCTTGATTCGTTTTAGTCCACGCATTAAGTGCTCAAAAAGGACAAATAAATGCAAGTTTTGGTGTAGTTGTGATTTTTGGCTAACTTTATGTTTTTTGGGTCGCTGAACACCAATCTGGCATTATGCAATAAAATTTTTCCCCGGAAACACGTTTTTTTGGCAAAAAAACGTGCAAAAAACGTGGCTTTTTTTCGTATTTTCTAAATAACTTCAAAATTATGCATGTTACATAACAGTCATCAATACATAAATTAAAGAGCACAAAATTTCTTACATTTTATATAATAAAAGTTTTTTTTCTGATCAATGGTTTAGCCGTGAGAGAGCCGCAAAAATGGGTGTGAAAAGCAGAAAATTCTGAAAAACGTGAATTACAGCACCGTATGCCGATGAAACATGAAAAACAACCCTTTAACCAAATTTTCCCCATTTAATAATAGTAAATATATTATTATTGACTTTATTTTATTAATCTGATGTTCATTGTTTCTTTCATAACAGAAAAATAAATAAAAATGAGCATATTTGTGATCAAAATCTTCATTTGCTATTACAAAATAATAATAGCAATAATTTCTTAATTTGACTTTTAAATACTAATGTAAATAAAACAACTTAAACAGGCTTTAACACATAAAAGCTGTCACGGATTCTAGTTCTTAAAGTTCTTGAAGTTCAAAATGTGGGTGTGAAAATAAAAAAAAATCCGGAAAATAGGAATTATGGCACTGTACATAGATTTAACATGAAAACTAACCATTTTTTGCAAAGATTGACTTTAAATGATGCTGGAGATATTATGATCGACTATATTTTACAATGAAATTGCTAACAATAAAAACGATGACTCATTATGAATTATTATTTAGTTATAAATAATTATGTACATTAGTAAGTACATTTACTTAAAAAACAAAGTGCTATTTCCGTTTACTTTTATTTGAGGGTCCCTGCTTTTCACCGACAACTACAAAATAGAAAATAGACGAATGGAATTAGTGGGTGTTTTTATAACTATCAATAATATAAATAAAAGTTTTTTTAATAGTAATATTTGATACTTTGCGGCATGACTATTTTCCCTTCCATTGGGTTCTCTGATTCATTGTGTGGGGAATCCATTTCCAGATCGGCTTCAAAGTCTAGCTCATCCTCTTCGTCTTGACACACAACTGCGATGTTGTTACAGTTTCCCGAAGCAAATCTCCTATTTCATATCTTCGCAAATAATTTTTACTGCTGCTTCAACCACTCGCAGCCTCTTATCTCGATCAGATTTATATGTTTGCTGATACCATGCATTAGTCAGTATCTTCCCTTGGAACACACAATGGCCTTTTCTTACTGATTCTTTGTTATCAGTATGCCGTCTCCATATCTCTCAATGAGGTTCTCGTTCCCATATCAGGTTGATAACTCCCTGTAACCTGTTTCATTAGCTCTTCCATGGAGAATTGACACTCGTCATCATGATTTTCAAGGTAATCGTATATACTTTGCATTGCTCGGTCGATTGCCTCGGCAAGTGGACCACTTTTCTTCTGTTCTTGGACCTTCGACCTCCCATAAATATATTTAAAACATTTGATGTGATATTGAGCATCTGCTGCGATCAAATCATTCACTGGTTCGATGTGCTAATTTATAGCCTGCCCATAATCATCATTGCGAGCTCTTGCCACTTTCAGATTTGTACTTTTGAATCCCATGTGCCACACACTGTATACAGTATTGTGTTCGCTTGGTGCATTTTCGGTTTGTGTTGCAATGAACTCTTCCGAAATGCACAGTCCACATATAAAACAATTAGTTCGAAAATTAAACTGAGGAGTTGATGATCTTAAAATTTGAGAAGTGTTAGCATTTTGTTCCTCAATCTTCTTCACATAAGCTGTAATCATCCGTCCATTTACGTATGCTTTTCTACACTTAACATGCCCATCTACTGAGGTTTTCCCTTTTAAGAAAACTTCCATCCTTTCTTTCTGTACTTGCCTTGATTAGCGCTGCAATTCCTCGACTAACTTTCCCAGACGGCCCCTCTTCTAAAGGAGAGTCACAAATAAAACACAGCGACATCGTGCAAAATCACTTTAGATGTTCACTATATTCACGAAGACACGAACAGTGAATTACTAAATTATAAGTAAGCAGTTACATATGGAAACTGAGAGGGATTTGTCCTCCTGATAAGTTAGTGATCTGTGCGACGCATATTTCTAACAGAGGCGAGACTGGTGGTGAAGGGGGTAGAGGTAGTATTCCCCTGAACGTGGACATAGAATGCGGGGGTGGGCGCTTGACCAACGTTATTTCAAACTTGCATCCCTTCAGTCAAGGGGGAAAGTGCAGATGCGATCAGTTAAAGCCTATTTTAGTTATTTTATTCACAATATTTAAAAGTCAAATTAAGAAATTATTACTATTATTATTTTGTAATAGCAAATAAAGATTTTGATCACTGATATGCTCATTTTTAATCATTTTTTAATTATGAAAGGAACAATGAACATCAGATTAATAAAATATAGTCAATAATAATATATTTAGTATTATTAAGTGGGGAAAATTTGCGCAAAATGGTTGTTTTTCATGTTTCATCGACGTACGGTGCTGCAATTCATGTTTTTCAGAATTTTTTGCTTTTCACACTCATTTTTGCGGCTCTCTAACGGCTAAAATATTGATAAGAGAAAAAACTTTTATTACGTAAAATGTAAGAAATTTTGTGCTCTTTAATTTATGTATGATGACTTTTATGTAAAATGCATAATTTTGAAGTTATTTAGAAAAAAAAAACGAAAAAAATCCACGTGTTTCCGGGGAGAAATTTTGTTGGATGATGCCAGATTCGTGTTCAGCGACCCAAAAAAACATAAAGGGAACCAAAAATCAAAACTACACCAAAACTTGCATTTATTTTTTACCAAATGCCTGGACTTTTTACGAATTATTCCTTTTTAGAGTTCGTCCTGATTTTTTGGATCACCCGGTATTTGATTATCATTAAGAGAAAATGATAGAATGGAAGACTACGTATATGGACCCAGATAACCGGGTACAATAGGGAAAGAGTTCCAAAATCGGCTGACGGAGTGATTTTGAAGTAATAAGGCCAATCCAAATAGTTTCGCGGGAAAGTAAATCGTAATGAATGCTGGAATATAAATGAGAGTAAAAATGACTGTTTAAAAAATCTAAAATGAAAAGTACCTTCTTCAAAAATACCATAGGTTTGAAAGTTGATAAAAATTTATGAAAGGAATAAAAGTTTTAGATTAAGAATTCGAATAAAATAATGATTAATATACGCGTTTTTATTTTAAGAAATTAGATAGGAATAAATTGCAGATGTTATTAAGAATTAAGGAAAAAATGAATAAGCCGTAAATTTAGAATAATTTAAATGAATGCTTCTTTAAAAGCATGGGATTACTGGCATGTTCAAGATCTCAAGATTTCCAAAGTTTTAAAATTTTTAAAATTTCAATTTTTTTAGATTAAATTCCTACTTATTTTAAACATTTTGAAATAATTGTTTCTGTAAAACAGAAATTAGTTTTCAGAACCCTGCTCGATAGCTAAAGCGGCATTTCCGAGACTTAGAAGTCATTTTTCCCCAACGCGCACGATTTCTCAAAAACTTCCAATATCCGTTTTTTTCAATAAACTTTCGAAATGTTTAACGTTAGTATTTACAATCTGAATCTAAACTTTCTTTTTCATTGTACAAAAGAAAAAAATGTTTTTAGGTGATTTTGAAATTTTCTAAATTTTACATTAGCTTTATATAGTTTTGTATTTAAAGCACAAAAACGCTTTAAATACAAATTTATTTAAATTCAAGGAAATTATTACAATCTGAAGTATAATAAGGTACCAAAATTTTCATTCTAGTTGCAAAATTTATTTTGTAATCTTGCACGTAACCTGCTATGACAATTTTCTACTCGTCAAATAACTGACAGATTGGAGTTCCCTGTAAATGACGCAGATTGAATGTTTGTAAATGGATGAAATAAAAATTGAATCTTAAAAGTAAATACATTTTCAGACATTAAAGGTTGAAAATAATTCTTTCCTTTCAATATTTTTTTTCGATTTTAAGTGTCTTAAGACCCTTTAAGATATTATTAAAAGACAGAGGTAAAAAATAAATATTATACGAATTTCGAATAATTTAATTTAGGTAAAATGGCTAAAAAGTGTTATTGTTACTCACACATATATATGTATGCATACACACATATATATACATTTAAAGATTAAATATAAAGATTAAACAAACATATTCGAATATCTGACTAAATAAAAAGATGTATGATGAGTTTAATTTTGAAGTTGATTTTTCCAAAAAAAACTTCTTTAAACTCCCGGAGAATACCGGGCCCTTCAGCTGGTATTTTTATATATTAAAGAACATCATTTGTCTCAGTGCAATTTAAAGAAACTAACACCATCAAACGTTCTTTCACTATTATGTTTACGTTGTATGTCTGCCTTTAAGTATTTCTTCCGTGGAATCAATATTTATTTAAGAAGTCTTTCAAGAAATTTACCGTAAAGCTTAAAATAAGCTTTTAATGACAGTTTGTTCTGAGAGGTATGGAGTTTGGAACTGATTTCCTTTCGCTCGCCTTTCTGCTGAATCGCTCATCAACTGAACCAAATTTGTTGTAATGGTTTGTGAAATCTTTATTATGGAATTACTCGATAAGTGTATTCTTGCATTCGTTGTAAATTTTTACTTAATTGTTTATTTTGAAAATCTGTGCATGAAAATAATTTATTGATTTTTAGATTCTTTCGTAATTATGTAAATACTTAGAACATATAGTCGCTGTTCAATCTGTCTGTCCGTCCGCATATAACAGAACAAAAACTTCCCAATCCAGTCGTTTGAAATTTGAAATATGTAATTGTTACTAAATTAATTTTATCCAGTCATTTCAAGCTTTATGAAAATCCGTAGTTTAATTACAGAAACAATCAAAAGTATTCCGTTTGATTACGGCTAATAGGGAAAAAATTCAGGTGCATTATGATGTTACTCTTTCGAAAATAGTAAAATTGATATGCATACATGAAGTATATGCTAAATCATAGATTCTGTACAATCTGTGGTGCAAAGAATATTTGTTGTTAATTTACAGGACCACACAAAAGGACTCAAACTTTATTTGGGGCGTGTTTTAATTATATTAAACTATTTCACATTTTAAGAAATTGATGTACGTTGCTGAGGTTTATTACAAAGTACGACCTGTGTAGTAGAAAGCAGACAGTATTTACAAGCACACACAAAAGATTTTGGCCGTTAATTTATCTGAAGTACTGTATGCTATTACACCAAGATCGAAATATTATTTTAAACCTTGATACAGTACGAACGTCTTTCATTTGCAAGCTTGAAGTGCAATTTCCGTTTTCTTTACATTACATCAGGATTCGTAGGCTTCTAGCACTTTCAAGAGCATTTCACCCGAAATTTTGCAAAGCAATATTTGCCTTATTTTTTTTTTTAAATCTATCTTTAGACATAGTTACCAGTACGTTATGTAATATTACTGGTACTAAAAGGCCTAAAACCCACTAAATTTGACCTTCATTTGTATGAACGTTGTATATATAAGGTTGATTTTTTTATGAAGTCGATCTGTTACAATTATTTTGTTATATGAAGATCATTTTTTTTCATAGCAAATTTATTTTAATTTCTTTTTTTTTTTTTTAAAGATATAACTATTTTAGATATGTAAAAAAATAAATACGAAAATTATTTAAAAAAATATTTTAATAAGATTTTTCCATAGTTGACTAACTTAAATGAGTATAAAAACCAAAAAATGAATAAATAAATAAATAAGTTTCCTTAATAAACATCGAATGTTTAAATGCCAATATATTAACTTGTAACAAGAGCCGTTTATGTTATTAGAAATATTAAATCTATACTATTAACCGCAGTAAACATCTGTCTGTCTGTCTGTACCGCTAAAATCTTTTCTCAACGGCCGAGTGGAGTGGCGCTCTGGGTGTCTATCGACTCGGGACGATTCGGCCTTTTGTGATAATGAATTTCGAGAAAATCGCCCGGTAATTACCCGAGATATTAATTAAAAACTACCCGGGAAACGTGACAAAAAATCTAAGTTCCGAGACGGTTCTCTGACGGAGCTCTCCGGTCGAAACTAGCTTTCCGCGGATGAAGAACCACAAAGGTGTCGAAAATACGAAAATTAAGGAGTTTTATATAACGTCGCATCCGCGCTGCAGATTCACGGATTTTAAAACAAATTACATATTCTTGAAGGAAATTTAAAGACCTTTCTGGCGGTCTATTCGGTTTCAAGAAATACGAACATTAACCTTTTGAAAAAAAGTTTTCCTGAAAGCTTTCATTTTCCATTTTTCTCCGCAGAATTTTCGACCGAAAACTATCGAATTTTAAAACGATTCCATCCTTTTTAATTTTGGAGGCACGACAAAGAAAAACAATACCCCCTCAAAGACGCTTCTGTCTAATTTCCAGCGGTGTGTTTATTTTTGAAATATTCTAATATTAACCTTTTGAAAAAAAATCGAGAAAAAGAGTCACCGATCGTACAATTTTGTTTGCTTTTTCGACACTTTTTCCGCTCATATTTATATGAATAAAATCCCTAATGTTCAATATTTCTTTTCCATCTTTATACACCTCTTAGTGAATACATCGTTTTGAGTTGTGTCAAAATTTCAAAAAGATACAACGGTTAGAAGTATTTTTAAATCTGTAAAAACCGTGAAATTACGGCGTAAAACGGGCGATTTTTTTTCTGCCATATTTTTAGGTAAAAGTAGCCCTTAAATCCTGTATTCTTCAATGATCTTTATATATCGTTTGGGGTACTGGTTTTACACCTTGCATAAAATTTTTGAAAAAAATCAGGAGGCCGTAACTGTATTTTAAATAATATAATATGCGAATTTTTTAATTTAAATTATTAAATGTGAAAAAGGAAAAACTAAAAATTAAAATTTTTGTACAAAATATGTATATTTTTACACGAAAATTATACTCGAGGTTTTTTTCAAAGTGTGTAATAGTAACACATTGCGACCTCACTAATCCGACACTCGGTAATCCGTATATTTTAAAAATATCGTTAGAGAACATTATTGCAAATAAATACATTTTAAAATTTGATATTTCTTTAAAATCTTCATAAAAGCAGTTAGAGAATACCGTGGTATAAGTTGCATCACTATTTTAAATCGATACAACAGTTAGAAGTATTTTTAAATAAATAAAAACCGCGAAATTACGGGGAAAGAACGAACTTCTTTTTTTTTGTTTGTTTCATATTTTTAGGAACAACTTTTACTTAATTTAATAAAATAATAGGTGTAATCATTTGCAGAACAACAAACATATTTTTATAAATATCAAATCTTCATCTTTTGTATAAACAGAAACAATGTTTTTCGCATTGCGCATGCGTGCACTTAGCCAAGCTACGTCGATATGAAAAAATCAATGGGTTTTTTTTATATCCACATAAAAGAACAATTTTAAGTAATGAAAAAACAATTATGACAGTTAATAAGAAAGTATTTTTCTTAATGCACTTTGACGTACGGGAGGAATATTTACGAGCACGAACAAAACTAAGATTTGTATTCGACATTTTCCCGCACGAAATTGATTATCATGTAGGGAGCATCGAAACAACTCCACTCTTTCCAGTGTTTCAACTCGAAACTTTATACGAAGCGCCTGCTTTAAAAATTGTTCCTGTTGAAATATCATAGAAAACTTAATTAAATTTCTACAGGATGATTGATGGTTTGTGGTCAGCGGTTAGAAAACGCAAGTGTGCACCGGGCCTTAGAGAGATTATTTTTTTCAGAAAGGGGCCGCTAGTAAATTATTAATAAAACTAATTTTATAAAAACAGTGAACTAAAAATATTATTGTAAATTGTTTTAACATACAAGTAAAAATAATTGGTACTACTTGGTTATCGACCAACTTCGCCAAATTACACAAATCGTCAAACTAGTAGCCAATATATACATATTGAAGTAATTTTTATTTTAAATAACGTATATACAAATAATTAGTTGAAAATTAATAAAAAATACAAATAAAAAGTCGAAATAAAATCACTTAATGACGTTTTAAACATTGAATTGTCATTGAATGTGACATTCACGATCATCCATTATTGGTATTTAATCTTATAATTTGGCGACAATTTTTTGGTCGACGGGATAACCAAGTAGTACCAAATAATTTAATTAGTTTTTCATAATTAAAAAAATATTTATGCTTGAAACTAAAAAAATTAATGCTCTCTGATTGTATTGCTCTAAATATTGCCCTGCAGATTCCCTATAGATGCTTAATTTGAATAAATTATCTGGCATCTACACAAAACAAAATTAAGAGAGCAGAAAATTGATAATTTACGAATACAATAAATAATAAATTTGCATTTCAGAAAATATGTACAACAACATTAAAACTTCTGAATGTATGAACTTACAATTATACCAGTTTCAGTATTTTCTGGATATCATTGTTAGAGGTAAAAAATATAAAAATGAAGCCGATGATAGCAAACCAGAGATTTAAAAACACTCTTTTTATTATTTTACACATAAATAACAATTAAACTCTTTTAAATTTTTCTTGCTATGCTGAAATTTTTTCTTCTTTCTATGGGTCCTGACAAATAACGAAAAATACATATATATCGTTCATTTATGATAATATATATATATTTTTTTTAGTACTTTTACTGAATGTCGCCTATTTCGGAAGTATAATCCCAATCTATATACCGTCGCCTCTCGTTAATTGGAACTCATCGGGACCACAAGAAATGTTCGACTTATGGAAAATATGAAATGAAAACATACTTAATATGGTGCTATTACAAAGGAATTAATGTTATAGTGTTTTTTTATTTATTTTGTCTATTATCTTTAGAATACGATTTAATATTAAATGAGAATGTATAAGTACATAAGCTAATTAAAAGATTAGAAACAAGCTCACTGGAAGAAAGTTTAAAGCGTCACTGATGGATAGACGGGACACTAAGAAAATGAATATCAAATTTATTGGATTATATGTATACTTGTTCCGAACAATTTTCATAAAAGTCAAAGAATGAAAATAATTCAAATGATCTGAAATCCGTGAGAAAGAAAAGAAAAATGAAAAATCGGAATTCTAGTTATTTCGAATTAAATAAAGTCATTAGAAAATGAGTTCGAATTAATGAAAATTTTTAATGTCATTCTATCATTGAAAATTTCAGGACTTCATGTTTAGTTCGATTTAAGCGAAGATTAAAATTATCCGATTTCGAATTAACGAGAGTCGACTGTATTTCAAATTTTGTCGTCACTTTAATGTGCAAAATATTAGATAAGTACAAATTGAATGGGTGCAATGTATTTAGCTTCCTTCTGTCATTGTTCGTTAACCAATTGTACAATTTATAGAGTTTTGTTTTAACAAGAACATACAAAATCAAAAAATTAAAAAAAATTCCCTCATAACAACTTTTTATATCTATATTATAAAGGCCAAATGTATCTGTGCGTAACGCATACGTCATTTTGCGAATGGCAACACTTTCCTCTTCAATTTCGGTTTTGCAATTTTTGCTGTTGAAAATTTTATACTTCTAAACATCGCATATTTAAAATTTTTACTCCGTCGTATAAAGAAAAAATGTACTTTTAAATGCAAGTAGTTTGAAAGCTGTATCTCAATTTATTTTTAAGATTTTTTTTTTTTTTTTTTTTGTAGTTTTAGTACCAATTTTGTAATTGTGGCAACAGAATCACCTCATTTTTTCTTAAAATAAATACTTAAAAAAAAAATAGTAATTAAAATCAGCACCAATCTCCTATGCAATTTCAGTTTTGCCACTTTCGGTACTGCAAATTTTACACTTCTAAACATCGTATATTTTAAATTTTTACACCGTCGTATAGAGAAAAAAATGTACTTATAAATGCAATTTGTTTCAAAGCTGTATCTGAATTTATTTTTGAGATATTATTTTTTTTTATAACTTTTAGTGCCAATTTTGTAATTGTGGCAACAAAATCATTCCATCTTCTCTTAAAATTAAAAAAAAAGAAAAAGAAAAGAAATTATGCTATTTCTAAAATACCGTCTGATATAAAATCCGGTGAATTTCGTTTTTTTTCGTTTAATTTCGTTTTTTTCGTTAATTTGAATAATTGTGTTTTATAATATTTTGTTAATTTTAGCTTAAAATAATACTTGTTTGAGAGTTAGACTGACCAATACAAGATGCATTTTTTACTGTAACTAATTTTGTAGATTTATTATAAATCAATGAAACAGTTCTTTCTTAAAAATTTTCTTTCGTCGAATTTCAACGGGTTCCTGCTCTATTTAAACAAACCAAATCTGACAAGTATAGTAGATTGGTTTTGAACTTATCGCGAATGAGCTTGTTAATCAAGTATTTAATATGTACTACTTTACAGGGAGAAGAGAAAATTAAACATTCAAAACTCGTCTTTCGTATAATATCCGAAGTACTGAAGTAATTCAAAATTAATTTAGGAGCAGCGCATTCATCTTTAAAGTATCTCGGACGAATTCGTTAATCAAGCACTGTGCTCTTATAATGAACACACACAATTTTTTTGATGACATCCACTGAATGGTTTAAATTATATTAGTGCAAACAGAATTGTGTTGTCAACAAACATCTAATAAGTTTTGCATTTCATAAGCCTCTAATTTAAATTTTTCCTATATTTGACTTTTTAACTTTTTTCCTTAATTTTACACCACATCCATTTTTTTAAAAAGTCATATTTCAAAAAAAAATTGTCCATGTTATGTATATGCAAATTATTATTTTATCAAAATATAATTTTTCTAAAGACATTTTAACAATGCACCCCAATTCTTTAATTGTAAGTTCCATGTTTTCTAAATAATGTGGTATTTTATTTCTTTGGATCAAAATTATCATATTCTTATCCTTTTTTGCATCACCTAACGTGTATAGATAGTTTCCCTAAAGCCGTTGTAATATTTCAGTAACTTTTCGTTATTGAATGTAACGCTTTTTATTAATGAACGTGATGATATTATAAAATTCTACTTTATCTTTAAACCCTGTTTTTGAAACTAGAAAACTCTTTTTTTCTTGAAGAGCAATTGTGCCAATTTCATTTTTTGCCAAAAAGAAAGTTAATATATATATATATATATATATATTTTATGGAGCTTACACTTTACGAAAAGTATCATTTTCTTTGGTTAAGGGGGCAGATTACCTTAAAATAGAGCAAAATATCGATTGTTTTGTAATATTAATTCAAAGATTCTTAATTGTGAATATTTTGACACCTCATTTTTACCTATACAAGAAATTATATCGCGAGAATTTGTAAGTTTTGTCAAATGCAATGACCCATACAAAGAAAAGTTTAAATTAATTTTTCTCCTAGTTCCTTTTTTATAACTTGTTTGTTAGATAAATACTAAGTCTTTTTTTGTTAATTTAGATAGAGTTTTGAAATTATTTTACTTGTTCTCCATGATTTATTTAATATTTTTTGCATGGAGTTAATATTCAAGTTTATAGTCATTTTTTAATATGCACTTTTTTTATATTTTTATGTTTTATGTTTTATATTTTTTAATATATACATACATTTTTTTTTAAATCTAGTTCCATATACAGTCGACTCTCGTTAATTCGAAATCGGATAATTTGAATCTTCGCTTAATTCGAACTAAACATGAAGTCCCGAAATTTTCAATGTCAGAATAACGTTAAACTTTTTCATTAATTCGAACTAATTTTCCCTGACATCGTTTAATTCGAATTAACGAGAATTTCGATTTTTAATTCTTCCTTTCTTTCTCACGGATATTAGATCATTTGAATAACTTCCTTTCTTTGATTTTTATGAAAATTGTTCCGAACGAGTATACATATAATCCAATGCATTTGACAATGCAGTCTGTCCATCAGTGACGCTTCAAATTTTTCTTCCATTGTATTTGTTTCTAATCTTTTAATTACTTTCCTTTACATTCATTTTACTTATTTCATTTTACTTTAATTATATTCTAATTTAATATTAAGTCATATTCTGATGATAGCAGATATAATAAATTAAAAAAACACTATAACATTAATTCCTTTGTAATACTATCATGTTAAGCATGTTCTCAATTCATACTTTCCATAATTCGAACTTCGGATGATTCGAACATTTCTTGTGGTCCCGACGAGTTCGAATTAACGAAAATCGACTGCATCTTAAAATCCATACACAGTTTTATGTTGTATATTTTAATGAATGTGAAAAAAAAATCGAACCAAAAAAGTAGTAATTTATAAAAAAAAAAAAAAAAAAGTAAGAATTAAAAAGTTAATAGAATAAGTTAATTAGAAAATACATTTTAATAAAATAGGCTTTTCACAACACTTTTTTTTTTTAATTTTATTTTTAGTATTAAGTATCGTGCCACCACATACATTACATTATTATTCAAAATGAAAAAAAAAGTTTCAAAGTTACCATGTCCTCTTAAGTTAGAGATTAAAGGTGAAAAAAGATGCGAAAAATGCTATTTTTATTCAAATGACAACAATTTGTCCTAAATCTATGTTTTAAAATAAATGCTGTTATAAGATCCACAGATTACAATGTGATTTAAATTGTTTGAGAAAATTGTGACTGGAGAAGAACGGTCGCCCGATCGGAAAAGAAAGGCATTCATCTGAAGTCGCACAAGGCATACCAGCCCTTACCCTCATAGCATGCATGGTCACAGTGTCGTCAAAATGACGTCACTGTGAGTCACTGTGGTCACATCACATCTGTGACCAAAATGCCACCCCTCACTGACGTCACATTGTGACTGAGATGTGACTTTCTTTAAAATATTTAGAAAATTACAAAAATTCTTCAAAACATGTTATTTACTTCAAAAAACACTTTTGTCACAACGTCGCTTTTGTCACAGTTTCGTCACGATGTTAATGTCAAAGTAGTCACAATGACACATCTTTCACAAATTCGTCACACCGTGACTTCACAAACTGGTCACAATGTGACGTCACAAACGAGTTCTAAAACGCCCATAACGACTTTAGTCATCTTTTAGTCACTGTAACTTCGCATCGACGATCGAGGGTCACAAAGTCACAGTGTGACTTTACTACGACATAGCAGTGACGTCACCAATTGTGTAAAAATGCCTTACGGGTATTTTTACACAATGATTTAAGTATAGTGCTAATAACCTTATAAACAGTCATGAAAATTTTCAAAGGTTATGTCTCTTTTCTTTATAACTGAAACAAATGTTAAAAATCACGTGTGTTTTAAACGAAAATTTATTATCTGCACTTAAATTCTTTCGTCAAAAGTTGCACATTCTCTGAAAGGTCTTTAAATATTTACTGTATAGGGTAGTTGCTTGTTTAATGTGTCTTTCGGAAGTTTGCCCAAAGTCAAAGTAAGACTTTTAATGACAGTTTGTTCGAAATCACGTGGAACTAGGATTGGATTGGATTTACCTTCACTCGCCTTTCTATAGCATGAATCATTAATTGATGGCTGCTAAAAAGATTTCATGAAATTTTTAATAAACACTTTTAGTTTAAATAATGCGATAAGTTTAAGATTTCTCTTTGTAGAAAGTACTGAAATGATGTATTTAACAGTAGAACGATGTGCTAAAACTGAAGTTTTAATAATTATATTGAAATAAAGATTTGAATAAATGTTTGAATTATTATTTTAATTTGTTTTGCTTACCCATCATACGCAGTATAGAGTAAGACTTGCACTTGTTTTTAAAATCGAAATTTTTTTTGATGGATTTACACGTTTTAGACCCTGGAGATATCGAAACACATATTTTTAGAAAAAAAAATTTTGCCGTTCGCCTCCCTGTCTGTGTGTCTGTAAACGCTCTATATCCCGAACAAATTGAGATAGAGACTTGAAATTTTGTATGTACTTAGTATGTAAAAATGGGACGAAGCTTATTTAATATCAGTAACATTTATCGGACTCTCAAAAAATTCGTTCCGATGAAAGGTATATGAAAATTTTCGATATTTTTATTTTAAGGATTGATCGTAAAAGGCAATAAAATAACACAAATTTTGCATAAAGAGCGAAGTTGATCGAATTATGAATTGCTGAGATATCTGTAATCCTGTTTTCTACATTCTTCGATTTTTATGACCTTGTATTTCAGTCAAATTTCAATTCAAAGATATATTTTATTTGGAATTGAGACGCTTAATCCGACGCAATGAACTGTTAGTTAATAAGTTTATTATTTTTGGAGTTATAAGGATATTTCTTTTTCGCAATTCAGTACTACTTGAGTAGTTTGGCGTGTTGTATAATTTGTCGAAATAGATTCATGAGCAACTCATTAATAGAGCATTACTCTGTCTACTAACAATATTTAGATATACGCTTAAATTTTGTTTTGCAATTGCAATGCATTTTATAAATTGTTTACACGTATTTTCATACATTATATATGCATATATATGATGGGTAAGTATTACGGTTGCCCCCAATGACTTGTTTCATAGTTTCTCCTAATCTGGAAATTTGACCTCAAAAGTCGGACATCGCGGAAATGAAAAAATATATAAATTCACTGTAAATTGCATACGTATTAGGTATGGTTAGGTAGGACATAATGTTTGAAATAGGTTTGACATAGCCGAAAAAAACTTTAATTGAATTAGTTGTTCAAATCGTTAAAGGAATTGCCATTTTCACGAAAAATCGACACTTGGTTAGTATCTAGAGGTGAAATATACCAGTAACCCGTAAAAATAAAAATAAAGAAAAACATAAATGTGTAAATTTATTAAGTAAAAATATCATAGGTATGCCCAGTGTTCTCGCTTACATTTGACCAACGTTAGTAATTTGGCTAATTAAAAATAAAAAACATTCGCCAAATGAAAAAAGTATTAGCCAAACAGGTTCGCCGTGTAGCACAAAAAATTATCTTTAATCCTATAATGTACCCCCCTTTTTTTTAATATGGTCAAAGTTTTTATAACTGCGACAACGATTGTTATTAATCTAAATTCAACTATCTGCTACAAATATATTAAATATATATATATATATATTCTAAATATCTTGAGTAATCATGGAAAAAAAGTCTAAAACCGATTTAACTCATTAAAATGTTATGAAATAAAACTTCTTATGTTAATTGAGAATTTTATGATATTACACACAATGATTCTGAAAAATCAAGTTGTTGCAAATCGTTTTTATAAATGAAGTCGATGGTATGTGCTACATTCATTGTTCTGCAACGAGTGCTTAAGAAACTTTTAGTTTCCATTCTGACAGTAAGGTGCAATTGAACATGATAAGCGACACACACACACACAAAAAAAGAAAGAACGAAAGAAAAAAAAGAAAGAAAAAGCAAAAATTGAGCACTAGCAATTTGGCGAATCGAATCGCTTGTTTACTCGCCAAATAAGGAATTTAGTCGCAATTTGGCGCAAAGGCGAGCGACAGCGAGAACACTGGGTATGTCAGTGTTTCTCTGCTGCATAACTTTTGTCATACCAATATTTTTAGAATAATCACGAAATTTTCCATAAAATGCTCTAAAAAGGACGTTCAAGATGACGAAACACATTTTTTTTAATAAAAATTAATTTTACTAAAATGAAGTTAATCGAATGGGAATTAGCTTTGTTAGAAAATTCCGAAAAATCAAACACTTTTTACTTTAGTAAACGTTACTTCATAAGCATTGCTTCTAAGGAACTATTTAACCCTTTAAGCAGCCTAACTGGGCCCGTCACGTAACTTTTAGAAACAACGGCCGATTTAAAACAAAATCAATATTGAAATTAATTTTTTGAAGCGAATAAGATAAATAAATATGTAAGTTTGTCAAATTAAAATTTTCATACCAATACCTTTATGAATGGAATCTTTTGCAAACCGCTGAAAAGGTTTTAACATTCTCTTTAGATAATGACTGGATTTTTGCATGAGAAAGTAGCGCCATACAAAATCATCGCTTTTTTATGAAAGCGTAATCCTTTTAAGAAAATTAAGTTCTATGATCAGACAGAAAGGAATTGGAAAAGAAGCAATGTTAATATGCAATCTAAGATTGTAAACGCTATTACGTATTACTCAATAAATCATGTAACTAATAACGTTAATGCACTGTGTTGCATAAGAGAGATTTCTTCAGGCCTCTATTCCGGGAAAACATATGCATTCAGAATCTTATTAAAAAGAGATAAATCCTATTATCGGTTAGAAAAAATTGTACTTTGCATAAGCATTATAGCGGACGATTTTGATTGCATTATTAAATTTTTACTTTCTTCATTCTAAAGAATAAAGTATTGTAATACAGGTTTTTTTCGACATCTGGTTTTTAGCTCACAGGCTATCAAAGCCTGAGAGATTATGTGCCCGCCCAATCTGTATGCATGTACGTGCGTGTGTACGTACCGTAACGCGATAACTCATGATAAAAATATTCGATTTACATGAAATTTTGGATTTAGGCTTATTATAAGACGCTTCCCTGATTAGTTTTGAAAGTTCATTCGATTAGTATAAGAAGGGGAACGGAGGCTATTGCCCCCCCCCCTTTAATTTATATAAATGGGTTTTTCCTGCAGAATTAGTAGATTTCGTTCAAATATTAGATGTAGGATCATGCTAATGAGGTACCTTCATGATTAGTATTGGGTGTTCATTGGATAAGTTTAAAGAGGGGAATTGGGGGGGGGGTAATCCCCCCCGTCTTAATTTAGGTTTTTCACGTAAAATGTATATATTTGCTTCAAATTTTGCATAAAGGTTTATTCTCAAATGGCGCTTCCCTGATTTGTTTTTGGAATTCACTGGATAAGTATAAAGGAAGGATAGGGGAAACTACCCCTCATAATTTATGTAAATGGTTTTTCATACAGATTTAACCGATTTGATTAAATTTTGTACACAGGTTCATAGTAGTAAGAAACTTTGCTCATTTGTTGTGGTATTCTTTTGTTAATTATAAATGAAGGTACGGGCGATTACTTCCCCCTTAAATTAGCTAAATAGAGTTTTGTGCAGAGTTATCCGATTTGCTTTAAATTTTGGATGTAGGTTTTTTCTGATAAGTTGAATTTCTGAACAATTTTGGAGGTTTAATGATTAATTAAAGAAGAGGGAACGTTTCTTAAATTACATAAATAGGGTTTTGTTTAGAATTATTTTACTTGCTTCGAATTTTGGATACAGTTTTATTATGTGATAAGGCGTATCCCTGATTAGATTTAGGACTTCAATGATAAGTACAAAGAAAGAAAATTGGGGGGGGGGTGCATTTCCTTCCTTCTTTTTTTTCGAAGGGCATTATTATATAAGACTGTAATAAACAATTAGTCTGCATAGCTTGTGAGCTCTATGCCACCAGTTTAAGTGGGCATCATTCTTTTTTATTAAATTATTGACACATTTTATGAGTCAGACATCTTGAAAAACATGTTCATACAGAATGTTTGTGTGTCCGTATGTCCGTTTTGTATCATCAAAAAATATATGAAGTTATTTATGGGAATTGAGACCAATTTTTTGTGTACATTTTTTACTATGGCCAGCATGGCCTACTTGAAATTGGGAAAATTATATCGAAAACGGGTGCTGTAATAGAGATTTATGTATCAGTATCATTATTGTGCCACCAAAAAAAGTTCTTGACGTTCTTGACGTCAAAAGTTCTTGACGTAGAATTGAACGAAAATTTTTTGTACCATTTTCATCATTGTACCATCGAAAAACGTATGAAGTTATGCATAGACTTAATAGAAATACAGGATTTTTATAAAATTCCGGACCCATTTTGATGTTTAATACCTCGTAAAATAATAAAGACAGATAAAAATTAATAACATAAATGGCTAGATAGACTCAAAAAGTTTCATGATCCTTGTCAATGAACTTCCACGTGTGCCCCCTTCATCGCACGGAGAATATCAAATCGATGGATTACGGAATATTGAATATGGATAACGGAATACGGAAGTCTGTGGATGCCGACATGCTTGCCGCTACCTGGCGTAAAATTGACTATCGACTTGATATTGTCCGTACGACGAAGGGGGCACACGTGGAAGTTCATTGACAAGGCTCATGAAATTTTTGGAGTCTACCTAACCATTTATGTTCTTAATTTTAATCTATCTTTATTATTTTATGAGTTATTAAACATCAAAATGGGTGCGGGACTTTATAAACACCCTATATATTGTAGATGACTTTGTCTATTTTTAACAAGTCTTTCCTCATATTGAAAAATTGCTGCCTGAAGAGGGCTTTGTAATAGGTATTTTTGTAGCAGTTTCATTATGGTGCATCAAAAAATGTATGAGGCTATGTATGCACAGAATTAAACCAAATATTTTGTGTTTGTTTTTGGCTATGGCCAGCAGGCCCTCGTTGAACTTGGAAATAGTCTACCGGACTGTAATAGTAATTTTTGTGACATTTTCGATTGACATTTTGAAAAGTGTATGAGATATGCATAAAAATGAAACATAATTAACGCATATGTTTTAAGCAATAGCCAAAAGGTCCCATGTAAATTTGTAAAAATACGTGAAAGCGGACGATGTAAAAGTGATTTTTTTGGATTTTAATAGTTCCGTTTTATATTGGATGTTCATGCTACGAATGGTCATTCGCATTCAGCTAATCTGGCAATTTTCAAGTCCCTAATGTACAGCTAAATAACAAAAAATATTGATTTTATTAAATATTGTGGTTGTGATCGAGATTAGATCGTTTTAAATTCATTTAACCTTTCGCCGGGCCCCCAAATTTTCATCACATGAGCGGGCGGCGGTTGTAAATTGTACAGCAGGCGAAAAAGAATCAATTATTGCTGCTTTTTTTTTAAAATTTTACAAATACTTTAACTTACAATTATCATATAAGTTATCTCTCACAATTTATGAAAGTACTTCGCAACACACTTTGTTTTGTTATAACATGCTAAAGCAGAAGTTTAGGTATATGAAAAGATACTTACTATTACAATCACAAATAATAAAAAATAATAATGAATTACTAAACAAGAATTAAGTCATTTCGGATTTACAGAATTAGTCCTATATTTCATTTATATTAGTCATTTCATATATGAAGCATAAGATTTGCTTTTTTGAGTGGTGCTTGCAGATAAACTATGCGCATTTTTTGCACTGTTAACAGATCAAAATGACAGGCGCAACTAATTGCTCAAACTGAAATAAAAATAACTTTCAGAAACTGTGTAAAGAGATCCAATAAACGAATACAAATAGTTATTAACACACTCTGCTGCTTTAATTTTATTTTAAAGAAAAAAGAATGTGAGTATTGTACTTTTTACAACGGTGCGCCCGACGGAAGGTTAATAAAATTAAGCGGAAATTTAATGCGGAAATCGATGTTGGTGTAACATGGAATTAATAAGATTGAAGTATTAGTATGTGGAATACTTTTTTGAAATATTAATATGTATGAGAATATTTTGGGACAGGCAGATTTGACTTGTTATTTTTAGCAATGACTGTAAAACATTGCACTTAGTTCTATTGTTCATTATCAAATTCTTCTGTAATTTGCTAAGTAAAAGAATTGGTCATTAGCAGCCTATTTTTTTCTGACAGGTTTACAAATATGATTGAAAAAAATGATTCAAAACATTTTCAGCTATTTGAATGTCGTTCCCGGTCAAATTTGTTTAACATACTTGCAAGTCGATGATATATTTCGCATGATTCTAGCTTTGTCCGAAAAAATGGCCCGTGTGAGCCAGCGAGCTGATAATAAATAACTGTTAGTTAACTATAAATAAATAAAAGAATTACTACAATTTCTCCTGTACCATTGTGATTTATACAAAAATAATACACTTGATTTTATTCGCTAAATTTAGATATCTGAAATTTTTAATGAATTTTTAACTATCATATTGGTATTCTATATGTACCTATTTGTGAAATCTGTGGAAAAAAATCCTATAAATTATTTTTGTCGCCAAAATCTTTTTTCTCAACTATCATGCAGCATAAAACAATGAATGAGGTATTATGAAATCTTTTTTTATTCTCATCTCGAATTGCATATAGAATTAAAGAAATATGTAGAATACAACTATGAATGATGTGTATATATTAAATTAGGTAGGATTTTGTTGCAGACATCTGACTTATCATGCTGTATTTTATTATACTGTTAGGTTATGTATCCTCCTACATATTATTTCTGATGTCATAAACATATTCAATATGCACATACAAACTTGCAACGAAGAATGATGTATTTTACGATATGTTTTTGAACAGTCCTTTTATATAATATACTCATCTTTCTTTAAAGCCATTTGTTTGATTGAAAAAATTCAATTAATTAAAAATTAAAAATGCATCAGAAAAGAAACTCAAAAGTTTCGAAAGTCAAGCACGAGTTTTTTGGTCGATATTATCCTTGTATTGGTTTGAGAGTTTCATTTTTTTCAAAAACTACGTGAGCGGTCGCTTATAAAAACAAAATTGTTAAAGGCAAGAAATTTGCCAAACGAAAATATAAGTAATTATTAGAGTCAAAGTTCTATAATCCGCACAAGTTGGGGCTAAAGGTTGTTAGAATTATGGAATATTGCAGATTACAGAGAAATACGGATTATGTGTCATTTTATTATTCCTAGACAAGGTTTTAATTCTATAATCAATGTAATATGAAAAAATAAATATGAAATCTAAAATTAATTTAATAGGCTATCTCAAAAATGCCCTTTTAAAGTAATTTTACTAACAAAATTATGTGCATTTAAATAAAAATAATTACATAGGTTCTGCAATACAGTCTGTTTTTTACTGTTAATAAAATAAAAGAGTTATATATATATTTTTTAATGTTTTCTCGTGATTTTTTTTCTTTTTTTTATTATATGTTTTTAAAAAATCGTTTTTGGATCACTAATTTGTAAATTTTCTTAATTGTTTACATTCGTAAAGTAACGCGAATTATAGATAACTGCGGATTATAGAACTTTGACAATCAATATTAAATATGTAATTATTACTATTAAAACATAATTGATATTAAATATGTTTCATCATAATTTTCAGTAATTTATGTTTTTTTTTCTTTCCAGTGCGAGGTCCACTGTTCGATTATGAACCGCCTTCTAGAGTCGATTTCGACAACTCCACGGGAGCCGCCATCCGATGTTCCGCCAAAGGTGAGCCCATCCCAGTCACGTGGTGGGAAACCAAGAACGGTTCCGTCGTGAGGGACATCCCCGGTCTGCAGCACATTCGGCCGGACGGTTCGCTCGTCTTCGCGCCCTTCTCGCCACTCCAGTACAGGAGAGAAATACACGACACGATATACAGGTGTATAGCCTCCAATGCTGCCGGTAAACTGGGCAGCCGAGAAGTGAAAGTCAGAGCGGGTGAGTACATAGCCTGATTGTGATTTCCTCTGTCAACATTTCTTCTTTTATGGAAACGAGGTGGAAGCCGTCGAAATTCGACGAAAAAAATATTTAAAAAAGAACTGTTTTATTGATTTATAAATAATCTGCAAAATTAGTTACAATAAAAATAGCATCTTATACTGGACAATCTAACTCTCAAACAAATATTATTTTAAGCTAAAATGAACAAAATACTATTATCCTATTATACTATTAAACTCAATTATCCAAATTATTAAACGACATAAAACCGAAATTCACCGGATTTTATAACAATCTATTATTTTGAAATAGTATACGCATTTTAATGTCTTACTAGCGAGCTACGCCCGCTAGCTGGGCCACTTTTTCCAAACGAACCTCGATATTAAGCAGTATATAATAAGCAAAAAAATTCATTTAATAAGCAAGTCTTGGAGTTCGAATCCTCAAGCACAAAAAAAGTAAATTAAAGAGCTATGGTTGTTATGCGCCCATTATCCCGTTAAAAATATGTGATTTCGCACAGTTCGCGCTACGTGTCCACCATGCAAAGGCGGCCCACCGGCCTACCACCCACCGGCGCTACGCGCCATGGTCGCCATCGTCTCGTTAAAAATATTTGGTTTTGCACGGTTGGTGCTGCGCGCCCATAAGACATTTTCTCTTATTTTTTGGTTCATCAGAAGCAGATTTTTACGCAGATTCTGAATATGTAATCAGTTTTATCTACTTTAAAAACTGTCTGCATGATGGATTAAGAAAAAACGCGCAAAAAAAGTTTGTTTATTAAAAACTGCAAAAGACTGCTATTAAAAAAAAAAAAAAAAATAAGTAATTTCATTAATATCACAAACAACATAACAAACAAATAATTTTGGCAGCTCGTTTTCCGTTTGTACTAACAAAAATTAGTATTAATCGCGTAAATCTTAGGTTACACAATATTCGTGTATGCTACCAAAAAGAAAAAGTATGAAAATAAACCGTGTTTAACATTTTTTACCGATTAGTTCCTTTTCAAAGAACCGAAACGAAAGGAAAAGTCGTTTTCCCGGGAGAAAAAAGAGGTTTTCGGCTGCTTCTTCCTTTAGCCAAAGGGGAAAAGTTCAGGTCGTTCACCGCAAGGTGGCGCAGTGTTCTGCCTCAGAGCTCCGTTTGGGCTCCGTTTGGGAAATTAGACGTTTTCCGTTCCGATTCCCGACCGGTTTTTAATTCATAACTTTTTTAATTTTGGTCCCACGGTCTCGAAAAGCCCGAAATGACTTTCCCGGAATTTTTCGAATCCAAAGACACCTCTCGCGACTTCCAACTCGCCCTCGTTGCGAACTGTAATCGGCTTCAAGCAGACAGACAGAGGCGCACGGATTTTATTAGTATAGATTTATTTTTTCAATTTTAAGAGAAAATGGGGTGATTCTGTTGCCACAATTATAAAATTGGTACGAAAAAATATTTAAAAATTAATTTATCAAAAATAAGTTGAGATACAGCTTTCAAACAAATTGAATTTGAAAGTACATTTTTTTTGTATACGACGGTGTAAAAATTTAAAAGGTATGATGCTTATAAGTGTAAAATTTGCAGTAACGGAAATTGCAAAACGCAAAATTGCATGGAAAAATGTAGCATATTTTAATTTCAATTTTTTACTTTCTATTTTAAGAGAAAATGGAGGGATTTTGTTGCCACAATTACAAAATTGGTACTAAAAACTATAAAAAAATTAATATCTCAAAAATTTATTGAGATACAGCTTTGAAACAAATTGCAGTTGAAAGTGCATTTTTCTCTCTATTCGACGGTATAAAAGTTTAAAATGTGCGATGTTTAGGAATGCAAAATTTACAGTAACCAAAAATTGCAAAACCGAAATTGCAGGAGAAAAGTGTTGCCATTCGCAAAATGAAGTATGCGTTACGCACAGATACGTTTGGCCGTTATAATATAGATACAAAACTTTAAAATGACTTATCCTTCCATATGGCCATTCTATGAAAAATTAAATGCATGTGAAACTTGCATAAATATGTATTTATATTAACTTATAAGTTGATAACATATAAACTACTTATTAAAAATAACAAAAACACTTATTTTTTTTATTAGCATAGTTGTTAAACTTTGTGTATACAATAGCATTGTTAAAGCAGCAGTATTATGTAGAATATCTAAGCCACACTTGATGCCCTTTTCATAGGTTTAAATAGTTTCATTTTTTTACTCTGGATCTAAGTATCTTTCCCTTTTTAATAGGTTTAAAAATTTGCGCAATTTAAATTCTTGGCATAAACAATCTAGATGTTTTTGAGGCAATTCCAGAAAAAAACAAGTAAGAAAAATCATGCGTAAAGCATAGATTATGAAGCACTTTCCAACACTTAATGAAATCTTTAACAAAACTTTGTTATTTAGGGAAATAATAGTGTATAGCCAAATATACCCAAATATGTATTCCAGTACATTAGAACAGCCCTGTATTTCATATGTCAGTTCATATAATGGGAAAATTTAGCTTAGCAAGAAAATACCCAGTAGCTTGAAATTTCTTTTTCAGCAATTCATACTATTAGATGGAAACATACTTGAATACTTTTGTTCAGCCCTGTAGTTTACATTGTACCTTTATTACAAGTCAGCATTAGGCTAAAATTTATTGTAAACTAAAACACTTTTAAAACAACTGAAATCACATTCTCATAAATCATCATTCATAGGTGTCCATGTACCGAATTCTTTGCGTGGCCCTGTATATCCCTTTATTTATATTCTGCAAACATTTTTCAGTAAATTGAATGCAGCTCAGCGTAAAGATGCATAGCTTATTTAAGAACCACGTTTAAATAATTTACGCTCATATTCAGTAACGTTGGTTAGCTCTTTTGGGTAGCCCTGTATATCAACTATAACATTTATACACACCATATAATGTGCATATATTTAACGAAATATAAACGCGAATATAATAATTAAAATGCATTTCATCCCTCCATCAGCCATCATCAGACACATATACGGTACTTCGGAAAGAATATACTATTTGAAATCTTTTGTATGGCCCTGTAAATGCTATGTACTTCATATTATGCAAGACAGTAGCGTATAATTTATATTAAGCTTCAGTGACATATATCAATTTTATTATAGATGAAAAAGCTTAAAATCTTTAAAATATGTCACACAATTCCCCCTTTTACCATTATCTAAAGGAATTATTTTGTGTGGCCCTGTAAATGAATAATAGCTACATTTTCACCTTATATTTTATAGAATGCATATTTTAATATGTTTGACAGGGTATAACATCTTTAAAATTCCTTTGAAACGATTTTTTTCCATAGGCCGTAATGTAATAGGAAACTTTTGATTCGCCCTGTAGATAAACTAATCATGGTAGAAACTTAATTTTCGATAGGACTTGTGCTAGGGTAAACGTTAATAACGTCCTAAAATTTCATGGCAATCCGAGTATATTAACGATTTTTCCCCATAGGCCGTAATTCAATGGAAAATTTTGATTCGCCCTGTAGACAAACTAATCATGGTAGAAACTTCATTTTCAGTAGGGTTCGTGCTAGGGTAAACCTCAATAACGTCCTAAAATTTCATGGCAATCCGTGTATATTAACGATTTTTCCCCATAGGCCGTAATGTAATGGGAAACTTTTGATTCGCCCTGTAGACAAACTAATCATGGTAGAAACTTCATTTTCAATAGGACTTGTGCTAGGGTAAACGTCAAAAACGTCCTAAAATTTCATGGCAATTTGAGTATATTAACGGTTTTTCCCCATAGGCCGTAATGTAATGGGAAACTTTTGATTCTCTCTGTAGATAAACTAATCATGGTAGATACTTCATTTTCAATAGGGTTCGTGCTAGGGTAAACCTCAATAACGTATAAAAATTTCATAGCAATCCGAGTATATTTACGGGAGTTAGAGCGCGGACAGACGGACAGATGGCCAGACAAACCGAATGCATAAGCACTTTTCAACTTTGTTGGAAAGTGCTAAAAAGAAAAAAAATCCTTGTTGGCTTGACCTATAGGAGGAGGTAGATTTCGAAGTTAAGTGTTCTTTTCAACAACAAAAAAATATAAAATATATTTAGAGATAAATCCAGTTTAACAACTTTATTTGGCCTCTTTTGAAAAAAAATTAATTTCATTTTTCTCGAAGAATTTGTTTTATAAGAAACATCTTAAGCTAAATTCGGCTCAAATGCCCATTTTGACAGCATATTTTGAAATATATTCTGACTTTATTAAAAAATCAACTAATACGTCACATTATATAGTTCGTAAATAACAAAAAATCTGTCAGTTGAATGCGTTTGAAAGCAAAAATGAATTTAAAAGTGAGTCAGAAAAAAACGCAATTTGTTATTTGAATCCAACCCATATTCTTAATCATGATCACTTCGGCAAATTTTGTGCGAAATGCCCACTTTGACAGCATTTTTTAAAATATGTTCAGTCTTTATCAAAAAATGATCAATACGGCACATTATACAGCTCCTAAATAAGAGAATCTGTCAATTGGATGCGTTTTAGAGCAAAACTGAATTTAAAAATGAGTCAGAAAAAACGCAATTTGTTATCTGAGTACATCTTCAAATTTTCAATCACGATTATTTCGGGAAATTATGTTCAAAATACTCTTTTTGGAAGCTTTTTTAAAAATATATTCTGACTTTATCAAAAAACTGACCAGTGCGTCACATTTTATAGTTTTTAAAAAAGAGGAACTATAAACTGGATGCGTTTGATAGCAAAACTGGATTTAAAAATAAGTCAGAAAAAACGCAATTTGTTATTTGAATATGCCCCCAAATTTCCAATCACGATCACTTCGGGAAATTCTGTTCAAAATACCTTTTTTGGCAAGCTTTTTTTGAAATATATTCTGTCTTTATCAAAAAACTGACCAATGCGTCACATTATATAGTTCCTAAATAAGAGGATCTGCCATTTGGGTGCGTTTAAAATTAAAAATGAATTTAAAAATGAGTCAGAATATAAGCAGTTTGGATTTGAGGTTTTTTTTCTGATACTCCTATTTTTGTTTAATTTATTTTTGCTATACGAATTGGTCCTATGAAAAACTTGGCAGTACAAAAGTTGTAGGTATTATTGCGAAGATTTAAAATAAATTTAAATAGATTTGATAGTTTAAATATTGACGAAGTTATGGATTTTTGTCTTTTTTCACCCCCTTTTTGTTTTCGTTTTTAATTTTTTTATCGGTAAGAAGTAGTCCTATCAAAAACTTGTAATTACAAAAGTTTTAGATAATGTTAAGAACATTTATACAAAGTTTAGTTGGATTTGATATCTTGAGAAATGACAAAGTTAAAAAAATTTTTCTCCCAAAAACCATGTTTTTCTCGCCCCTTGAGCCCATTTCTAAATTTATCAAAAATCTGTCATACATAAAATTTTGGCCCATTTTTAAGAAGTAATATAAACTTTCAACCGATTCGATATCTATTTTAATTATGAAGTTATGGCGTTTTTTCGGTTTTCCCAAAAACGCTCCCTATTTCCACCCCCTTGGACCGATTTTGCTAATTAACGAACTTAGCCGTTATTTTATACCCCTTGATTTTATGTATCAGTTTGGTAGAGATTGGAGCAGATCTATAGAAGTTATTGTGTCCATAAGAAAGTGATATATATATATATATATATAAACAACGTTAAAGAGCACAAAATTTATAAAGTAAAAGATGTTAAAAGCATACAGCTGTTTCGGGACTTCTAAAGTCCCATCATCAGTGCTAAAAATGTGTAAAATGTAAAAGATAAGTCACATTGTTAAATAAGAACAGTACCGTGCATCACAGCTCGCCGCGAACTGACCATGAAACGTCGCAAAGCAGCAGTAAAAGTAAACTGGCACGCGCACTCAGATGGAGACCAATCAGACGTCACTTCCCACTAGAGGAGTCCAAATCAAGGAGAAAAGGAGGGGGGGGAGGGGAAGTGATATTACAGGAATGGAAACCAGATTTCAGAAAATCTTGTTGTACTGAACATGTCATTAACCAAATTACTAGAGTTTTACCATGTATGAAAAGCTTCCCAAAAGTCTAAATCATCTATTGATGAACAATATTGTATTAGTGAGGCTTCGGAAAATTTAAAATTGTGACTATATAATCAGCAATGTTTGGCGATAGCGGAACGTTTTATTTCATAATTTTTAACGTAAGCACTGTGTTCTCCCAAACGTTTTTTCAAAGCACGCTTCGTCTGACCGATGTACATTTTATTGCATTCGCAAGAAATCTTATAAATACCCCAATGTGATAAATCATCTATTGGATCTTTGAGATTTGAGAGTTGTATTTTATTGAAAGGAGTAAAAGTTATTTTAAAAATCAAATTTTGACAAAATTTTAGAAATTTGATGACTGATTTTTGGAAAATGTAGAAGAATAATTAAATTAACATTGCGGTCTGAGTTGAAGTTTGAAGGAGTACCTGTTTTTTAATTTGTTATGAATGGAATCAACGATTTCGATTGGGAAACCCCGATTAATGGCAATGGATTTGATATGGTTTAATTCTACTTTAAGTAATCTATCGAAGGAGCAAATATTTGAAGCCCGGTGTACATATGTGTTAAAGGCAGCTAATTTCTGATTAGAGGGGTGAAATGAAAGGCGATGGGGGGGCTTTCATTTTCATATACAGGGTTGTTATAATTAAAGTTCGCCTATTCAGAAGGCTCTGGAGCCCGTTTTATGGCTCCAAACGAAGCAGAACTTCACGAGAACGTAGTCGAAGGGATGCGCTCTGCGAAAATCGAATAAAAATTAGTTCAAATTTTTGTCAATAGGTGGCGCTGCGCCAGTATTTAAACACTAATACCATGCGATTTTTGTTTGTGGGGATTTTTGGAAGATTTTGTATCTAAAGGCAGATGTCAGACAATCTCTCATCTGAAAGACAGTATTAGACTTCGCATTTGCTTAATCTCACAGGACACTGCTATGCACTGCTATGCTGCAGACGCAATGCTATAGAAAGCACAATTCTGAGAATGGAATGCGTTATTGAAAATGGTGGAGGATTCATTGAGCATGCGTAGTGTTATTCTTCGCTGCCGAACGACATGTTTTGTTTTCGTTGATGCAGATTAGATCAAATGAAATGATCTTCATTTTTTTTTATTGTTTGGTGTCTCTCTCTAGAGCTGTCTGATTAGGTGATATTTAATTATAATAATTCGCAGTTCGTCGAAGTTTGTTGAAACTTTTAAATTTGTGCGCTTTGTCTGGATTGACTGAAATTGATATAACGAATCTGCAAACATCGCCTTAAATATTGCCACAGCGCCACCTATTGACAAAAATTTTAACTAATTTTTTTTTCTATTTTCCTAGAGCGCATCTCTTCAACTACGTACTAGTGAAATTTCTTTTCGTTTGGAGCCATAGATCGAGCTCTAGAGCATTCTGAATAGGCGAACTTTAATTACAACAACCCTGTATATATATTAGCTTATACGTTTTTCAAATTTGTGCTAAATTTTGAAACAAGTGATCTATTGTGAGGTACTCTTGGCTAGTGTTAGTGCTAATTTTGGCTAACATTTTATTGAACATTCATGTCTGTAGCAAACTTTTAGTTAGAACCTCTTGATGTTTAAAGACAGTTAATTTAATGCAGTTGTAATTATGTACACTTGTTCAAAAAAAATAATCTATAAACAACACATTTTTAAATTAAAATTTTTAAGAAAAACTGAAAAATACAATTCTTACTGAAATTGCTTTTACTATTAGTTCATGCAACCGATTGTTGTTTTATGACATTTCCATAACGACAGATGAAAGGTTTAAAAAGGAAATTGTTGCATAGAGACGTGCAAAAAATTTTATATACTTGTTACACTGTAATTACATTACACAAGACTAAAAATAAATTACATAATTATCGATAATTATCATACCAAGTTCTTGTGAATTAAAAAAAACAACTATTTGTAAGTACACTTGACTATTTAGATGACTTAAAATACAAAATAACATTCTTTTTTCATTAGTCTGTATACGTATTTGCTTACTAAACACTGAAGTTATTATCGACAGATGCAGAATGTAAATGGCTATAAACTGCAATTTATGATCGAAACTGGTTTTTTGATAAAAATTGGAAGAAATAATCAACTAACCAATGATTCAAACTACAAACACACAATAACTAATGATTCAACTGTGCACATTGACTTTTTTTTTTTTTTTGGGGGGGGGGGGGGAGTTGAAATCTGTAAATAAATTAACGAAAATTTTTCAAATTGTGTTGTCTCAAAAGTTTAAATACAAAAATCAATTTACAAAATAACTTGGATAGGAGAAAGTATAAATCAGCAACATTTTATACAAAACTAATTAAAATACTCATTTATATAAAAAGGAATAATTAGATGTCTGTACAATAAATAGCCCCATCAGTGGCTAAAAGGTTCTGACCTCTCAACTGATAGACGGCAGGTGCTGGATTCGAACCCAATCGCGGCCGTCGGCCTAATCGTTCGGAGTTTTCGTGGTTTTCTTTGAACCATACGCGAATACGGGTTAGGTTCCCTTCGAAAGACCCCCCCACACGAAGTGCACTTCCCCCAGGGCCTATATCCCTAGAGTAGATAATCGGCCAACACAAAATAAACAAACCAAATTGTACAATAAATAAATAAATAAATAGAGGCAATGATAAATTTGAATTAAAATACCAGAAGAGAAGGTACACATCATCATTTAGGGGAGAGTGGGGATACTTGAGCATAGGGGATACTTGAGCCACCCCTATTATCTCTACAGTTGGTTAATTTTTCTTTCTAAAACTGCCAATATGTTAACACATTTATAGTTCTGAACATGTAAAAAAGAAATCACACATCTTGGTACCATTTTGAAAGTATAGTGATCAATAGTTGTCTTTTCCCTATCTGAAGTAAATTTTTGGGTACATGGTTTTTTTGTTTTTTTGCAATCAAAGTTTTGTTTAAAGTTGCAACTATATACATAAATTTAATAAGCATAATTTCAATTGTATTTTGAATCTAAAATAGTTCTAATAGCTGCATGCTTTATTTAGTAAAACTCTGGGAAACAAAACTAGTGGTAGTGGGGATACTTGAGCCAGTGAGAGTGGGGATACTTGAGCCATGTCTCAACCCTCCCCACTAGAAATTAAACATAGGAGAAACAAATAAAAAATAAAATTCCTTCCTTATATTCACTAATAGATTTTTTTCTGGATAAAAGAGAGAATAATTTTTCATTTTATTTTATTTTTCTTAAAAAAATAACGACTTAAAAATGTTTAAAAATGTATATTTTTTAAATGAAAATATCCATTTTAATTTTCATTTTGACTAGCAAAATAGCCTGTCTAGATAAATGTAAACATAGTTTTCAATTTAACTTTTATTAAATTAAAATAACTTTTTAAAACTGTTTTACAGGGTATAATCTCTAATACTTTTATTAGTTAGGTCCAACATATTAAAATATTTATTTTTTAATATAACATATTAAGATTAATATCTTATATTGAAATCGTAACCTCTTTGCTGTAATTTTTTTAACTAAGAAAATTGAAGAAAAATTGGTAAAAAGAGCGCACAAAAAACAAGAAAAGCAACAAAAATCCCAGTTCAAATTTACCTGCATGGAGCCAAAGAGGAAGACAAAATCTTTTCCTGTGGAATCAAAAAAGTGTTTGAAATGGTAGAATGATACATCTGGCTTAAATTCCGACAGCTACGAAATTAAAAGCCTGAGTTCGACATTATCATTAGAGGAAAATTCTGCCAATGATGGTGATGATGTGAAAAGAAAACCTTCTATTGATAGTTGGTTACTAATAAAATATGCCAGAAAGAAAACTAAAAATATTTGTTGGATAAGCACTTAATATTCTGAAAATGGAATTTGCCCGAAGAATAGCAGATTCCAAATTCAAATGGCTCTGAACTGAGGGTGTTTCTACCGTCGTTATAACTCAAGTTGAAATTATCATTTGACAACCAGTTCTAACGACAAAAAATCATCGTATTACTAACTTTGTTTTCTCAATTGGTTTGGAAGGACTTTATGTTTCATAATTTATCATTCTGTAAAATGTTTGTGCAAAAATAAAGCGAAAAAAATTACTTTTGTAGGTATTTTTCCGTAGTGGCTCAAGTATCCCTTCACCATGGCTCAAGTATCCCTCCCATGGGGATACTTGAGCCACCATGTAAAACAAAAAATAAACATTTTTTATACATAGAAAAATAGTTCAAAATTAATTGAAAGTGGTTTTCAGTTGAAGAAAAAATATCAAATTTTCATTTTCAATATTTTATTTTATTATAAGAAATTATAAAAAATTAAAAAAAATTAAAATTAAAAAAATGGCTCAAGTATCCCCATCTTCCCCTATACATATCTAAATGAAAATCATTTTTCTATTCTGAAATATATATCGCTGTTAACTAAAAAAACTATGAAAAATAATTAAATTTATTCAATAAGCAAGTCAACTACTTGATTTTTTAAAGTTATCTAATGAATAGATGAATCAATCTACCTGAAGTAATTTAATTAGTCATTTTGAATGTACAAAATATCTTTACTTTTATATCTTAACATTAAATATATTGAATATGTCAGTTAATTTCATTTAATTAAAGCTTACATATTTTCCAAATATTAAGTATTTTTCATCAACAAGTTGTATCATCACAAATTGAACTGAGTTTGTATAAAATTGATTTAGTAATTTTAAAATATTCATTTTATCATTTTTTATTTATTTTGGCCTATTTTTAATAATTACATAAAACAAAATAACATTACAAAATTTTGAACATTCAAAATTTTAAAGTGGCTTAATATTAATTAAGCCACTAATTAATTAAGCCAAATTTAAAATATTAAATATTTAATGAACATAATTAACTCAAATACTTCTTTTTTAACTATTGCATTTTCAACAGAATGATAAAAATTTCTTTCTGACAATGGACAAAATGTTTTCCGAAAACATATAAGATGCATATTTTTTTTAAAATCTTTTAAAAAATGTTTAGGGTTTATTTAAAGGGAGAATAATTTAATTTTTATTTCTATAATAATCTGGATTTGATTTTTTAATTTTTATATTAAACCTTGCATAATATAGTCTCGCGGTTTTTAAAAAAATAGGTTTGAGGGAAAAAAAAACCCTTATTCCAACAAATTGTTCATAGAACAAAAAGTCTAGAAATATTAGAGCAAAAACCCTTTTTAATACTTTAAAAGGTTACAATAGGACTTTAATTTCTTCCGCAAATTTTCTTCGGTTTCTTCTTTCTAAGTTTTTAACACTTTACTTATTATAGAGGTGATAAGGAACAATCATGTATAATTTTTATTTGATTATGATTATAGTATATTTTTTAAATGAAAAAAAAAGATCCTGTTATTTTGAAGTTTTACTGGCATTTTTAAAAAATAATTTTGTAGAACACAGGAAATTTATTCTTTTAGATTTTTAAAAAAAGGTGGTCTGTTTTTAAATAAATTGTGACAGGAAAATCTCAAGTTTTGAGGAAGTATAGAAGGGCTCCTCTCAGCAAACAGCTAACCCAACTAATTTCCTTTAAATTTATCAAAGTCTGGCCACAAGTGAAGAAAAAATTTCGTCAAATATTTGAGAGTTTATGCTACATTAAAAATCGCATGATTTTTATACGAAATTACTGTCAAAATGTCGAAATACAACTCAAAGATTGCTGAATCGTCAAAATTGAGAGTTCTATTTCTGGCAGTGTGCTGCTCTCTCTGAAGAGAGGCAAGTTTTTAATTTTCCCCTAACAGAAGGAATGTAATTGTATTATATTATTGTTAGCAGTTTACGGATTTTGCTTATGAATTTCAAAAATATATTACATATGATGATTGACCGTGGTCATATTTCATTTATAATGACAGTTTATGAAAAAAATAAACAATTTATCGATATAAGTATGCATAATATATTTGAAAGAGTTAAAATTGAGAAACACTTAGTGTATTGAATTAAATTTATTTGCTAGTTTTAAGAGTTCAAAAATTAAATAAATTTAAAATGAAAATGTCGGCTGTAAATCTGGCTTTGAGACTATTCTTCAGTTTTCCTGAAAACCATGTAAGAAAAAGAAGGTTACTTGGTTACAATAGTTTATCACGTTATACATAAAATCAATAGACACAAAGCTTTATTAAGCTCTGAAATTAAACTCTGCGGCCTAAGTATCTTTGTCTACAACTTTATTTGCTTGATCATGGGATCTGAAATCCATTGCAGCATTTTAATAATTCCTTTCTTAAGTAATATAAATTTTTATCAAAATGTTTATACAAAAGGAGAATCTCTTAAAATCTAGTGATTTAAAAAATCTGTACTACTCGGTTATCCCGTTGACCAATTTCGCCAAAATACAGAAATCGCCAAGTCATTAGCCACGTTATACAAATTGACATAAATTTTATTCTAAATAATGAAATAATAAATCAATTAGTAAAACATTAATAAAAATACAAATAAAAGGTTGAATTTAAAATCACTTGATGACGTAACAAACACGTGTTTTGTGTTTAAAAACAAGTGAATGTGACATATACGGTAACACATTTTTGGCATGTAATCTTAGAATTTGGCGTTAATTATTTGGTCTAAGGGATAACGAAGTAGGGTAACATCCCCAGTAATTGGCACATTAAGAATTTGTCTTTAAACTTCAATTTTCATTATAAAAAAATAAAATATTTATTTGCAAATATTTTTAAATCAAAGAATGCATATCTGTGCATCTATGCCCAATAAAAGCAAAAAAACTTGAAAAAGTATTTTTATAAAAATATATTTCTAAAAAATTGTTGAAATCACCAGTAATTGGCACCTAGAGCACCAATGTATGACACCTTGTGATCCAGTAATTGGCACAAGTTTATATTAAAAATAAATATAGTTTAACAAAAACTAAAAAACACGCTTTTTAAGTATATCAAATTAAAAAGTGAAAAATAACTCGTACTATAACCTGAAAACGAAAATAGATGAAAAATACTATATTACTATAAAATCATTGTTATTATAGAAATCAATTAATAAGCAATAAATAAAATTATCGTGGAAAAAAAGGATGGGGTGCTCCATCTACCATGCTCCATCTATCAGTTCTTAAGAAGCACCCCATGCTTTTTTTCCACGATAATTTTATTTATTGCTTATTAATTGATTTCTATAATAACAAAGATTTTATAGTAATATGGTATTTTTCATCTATTTTCGTTTTCAGCTTATAATACGAATTATTTTTCACTTTTTAGTTTGATATACTTAAAAAGCGTGTTTTTTAGTTTTTTTAAAGTATATTTATTTTTCACTTTTTAGTTTGATTACTTTAAAAGCGGGGTTTTTATTTTTTTAAACTATATTTATATTTAATACAAAAACCAAATTAATCGGTTGGATAGTTTCAGAGTAATTGGTGAACATACATAGAAAAAAATACATACGCGTCGAATTGATAACTTCCTCTTCCTTTTCTGAAGCCGGTTAAAAATAAAAATTGTAATACGGATTTTTCTTTTATTTTACATTGATGTAAATAATGTCAGGAGTGGGGTTCGAACCCACAATCTCTTTCGAAAAACAGAGCTTCAATCCGGCGCCTTAGACCGCTCGGCCATGCTGTCTACACTCCATTCAGTGAACGTATTCAACACTTTTAATTAGCGAAAAATCACTAATTTTATTAGTTTTTGCCTAACTACTAAAAAAGTACTGAACCAATTTCGATGAAACTGAAGTGGTACCAATTCGAGAGCATCGTCTTTCATTTAACACCAAAACCATGTTAATCGGTTGCATGGTTTCGGAGTAATCGGTGAACATACATAAAATAAGGAGAGTTACAAACTCACAAACTCACAAACATACAGGTGAAGTTAATAAAAGCGTGGTAAAAACTTTACATTTTGCATTGGTTTAATCGATTTAAATGAATTTACTGTAGATGAAGATGCCATATTTCAGGTTTTTGAGAGTAACAAATCAGCATATTAGTCTGAAATGTGAACACAATACAATATACTTATATTAATACCCAATAATTGTCATGCTGTCTCCAGTAATTGTCATATAAAGCTTTAATGGGTTTCGTATTACTGATAATATTTCACATTTTCAAATAAAAACAAATGATAAACAAAATTAGTCTATAACTTTAAAAGTACTTCCAAAATAAGTGGTTTAATCTCAAATTCCATGCGAATTCCTTGTAATTGGAATAGGTGCCAATTACTTGGAACTAGCAAAATTGAAGAATCATTAATTGGCATCTGTCATTAATTCAGAATTTCAAATATTTGTGTAGAAAATACTTTACACAATTAAAGTAACTCTTCTTAACTAAACTAAACTGTTGTCAATTGAAATTTAAAATATATTATAAATCAGATAATAATGAATTGAAAAGCATGCCTTTCTTAAGCCAAAGAAGAAGCATTTTCAACAAAAATGGCTATTTTCATACAAGCCATAATTGTTTCTCTTCCTAGGCACTCTTGTCATCTAGTAGCATAAATCAAAGTTATAATCTTTAACGTAAATAAGCATATAACTGGTATATGGTCTTGCATTTTTAAAACACTGGATATAAATCTTATTTTAGGACATGTTTGTAGGATGTGCCAATCACTGGTGCATGCCACTTACTGGGAATGTTACCCTAGTATAAAAAAATCTATTGGATTTAATAAACTTTTTATCATAGCAATGCAGCATATATCTTAGTCAGTTTGTCAACTTTACGTTCCGTCAGTTTCTTCGTTTCCAAAGAAATCTTAAAAAGTCACTAGACTAGAAATCATGTCTTCTTTCATATTATATACATATATATACGTTTGACGTCATATTTGGCGTTCTCGATACCTTTTAACTAGGTGTAAAATCCTTTGTTAAGCTATTTTAGAAATTATAAAAAAATTAGTAAATTTAATTTTAAATGTATTTATAATTGTTGAAAAATATGGAAAGAGTGGTGGAATTTAGTTCATATATATTAAAAAAGGGGGACTCAAGGATTATGTTTATTAACCAATAACAATTAAAGGAAATGGCCGGAAAAAGCTAATAGGAAAATTGTATAGTGAAGGATACTGTTAATGTGAACAATTGCAAGTAGAAATTAGGTAAAATGAAGTTTTATATAACACTCCAAACAAAGAAATCGCCGAACAATAGGGCAATAACAAGACCACATTTAAAAATATGTTAATTCACAAATCAGTGATTTAATAATTTATGATTTGGTCAAGATTGACAGCTTCAAAAAGTTAAGTTAAAGTGTAGAAATGTGTTGAGAGAATCCTCTTAACCATACGTTTAGTAGATTTCTAAATAAAGTAAGAGCTTCTATACTCTTTTTATTGCATTTTATTGCTTCAAAAATCTACTTAAAAATCATGTATAGAAATATAGTTAATAACTGCATACAAAAATTTCAAATAAAGCAGAATTATTCTAAGTAAATTATCTTTAATGATGTAAAACACACACACACACACATATATATATATATATATATATATATATATATTTAGATTTCTTTTGTGTATTTCTCAGTAAATACCTCCAATCCCTCACTTTTATTAAATACCTTCAATCCCTCACTTTTATAAAATACGTTTTTTTTCTTTGCTTATTTTTACATCTAATGTATTTTTTCTTATGATTTTTATTATTATTCTACCAAATTTGAATAAAATTCTTGTTTAGGGAAACAAATGTGAAAACGCAATTGATAACGAAGTTATACGTTTCTGCATTTTATTTGGCCTTTTATTTCGTATAAGAAAAATAGGTTTCTCTTATATTGAGTAAGAAATTAATCTTATAAGCAAGCTTTTAACAGTGTGTCTCTTTTAATGAAAAAATTTATTATTCAATAAAATCGTATCCTTCTGTGTAAATAAATTCTCGGGAATTAATTTAATAAACCATTTACATATGTATTCAGAAGAAAACATTATAAAGCTAATTACAGAATCCATGTCAAGTAAATGGTATTATGGAGTGAAAATGTCAGATTTTATTTTTACAGAAAATTTATAGAGTGAAATATATGTTTAAAATAAAAGAATCGCAAACGCGCAAAGAGAATAAAGCAAATAGTAATAATTAATATTATTACTAAATGCCTAAATATAAATGAATTCATAGACATGTTATTAATTTTAAACACGATTATTCAATCGGTAAATTAATTATAAGAGATGTAAATTTTCCATTTTTCAATTTCGGGTGAAAAAAATCCGGGCCAAGACTCGAACCAGGGATGCATTGGCTGAAGCCGCCAACATTCCACCAACTGCTCCATCTCGGACACGAACACTGGAGGACTATTTCACCCAATTAACCTCAACGATCACTTTATCTGATCTGATATTCTGGATCAGCTCAACAGAATAAATCGAAGATCAATATATGGAACTGCAGAAAATCGTTGTAAATTTTCCATTTTTCACCCAAAAAAAGAGAAATGGAAAATTGACATCTGTTATAATTAATTTATCGATAGAATAATCGTATTTAAATTTAATCTACTGTAATTTCGTATGCAGCGATTTTCTGCAGTTCCATATATTGACCTTCGATTTATTCTGTTGAGCTAATCCAGAGTATCAGACCAGATATAGTGATCGTTGTACTTAATTGGGTGAAATAGTTATCCAGTGTTCTTTTCCGGGATGGCTCAATTGGTGGAGCGTTGGTGGATGCAGCCAATGCATCCCTGGTTCGAGTCCTGGCCTGGACTTTTTACACCGAAAAATAGAAAATTTACATCTGTTATAATTAATTTACCGATTGAATAACCGTGTTTAAAATTAATCTAATGCAATTTCGTATGCAGCGATTTCTTCAGTTCTATGTATTGACCTTCGATTTATTCTGTTGAGCTGATCCAGAGTATCAGACCAGATATAGTGATCGTTGAGGTTAATTGAGTGAAATAGTCCTCCAGTAAATATATACAGTACAGTTGCACCATAAAATTTAACTAATAAGAATGTATTTATTAAAATAAAACACTTTGCTCAGTGGTGCACAAAACAAGAATTTTAATATACATTTGTACAATTAAAATAAAATAAAACTATCAACGTTTCGCGCCGTCTTCTGCGGGCGTCTTCTAGAAAATATGATAACGGAAGGACTAAGTTTGCATCTTGATCGAGAGATAATATTTCTAATAAATTAAAATCTAAATGAATTAAAAGTTTAAAAATGTTGACACTTACATGTGAGTAAAAATTAAAATATTGCCACGAAATAAAAATTTTAAGATTTTATGAGGTTATGCCATATTTTTGGTATATTGTAGGATAAATTATCATTACATAATTTATTTTCTCGTGCAATGATTTCGATAGATTCCTTGAACTGGGTTATTGCACGGAACTATAATTTTGGCCTCATCAAAGTTAATACGGCAACCCTTGTTCGCCAAGTAAAAGCGAGAAAGAGCAGTATTCTGTTTATATTGTTTAATATCTCTGCGATGCTCTTTAATTCTAATTTAAAGTTGCCGCGTAGTCATGCCGGTGTAGACTTTTTAAACATTATTAGATAAAGTGATGGGGATTTCATAAATACGAGATTTTTGATCTATTGGAATTTTGTTGATATTATCTGTAAGATGTCAATCAGATATGGAGGTGGAATGGCGACAAGTTTTATGTTATATTTTTGTGCGATCTTTTTTACTTTTTCAAATATGTAAGGGATATAATGAAATTTTCTGTAAACCATAAGCTTATCCTGTCGTTGGCCAGATGTGTTAGGAGTATTGCACTGTTGAACTATTTTATTTACAAATTTTGCAGGAAAACCATGGTCAAAATCTATTTTCTGTATAAAATCATTTTCTTCATTTAATATGTCATCTGAACAAATCATAAAAGCTCTTTTAATAAAATGACAATTAATATGACAAATCAAGCATACAACAAGGATAAAAAATCACATAGGAACATAGGGTCGCAAACTACTTATGGAGTCACAAATACAGGGTGTTTCATTCCAGCTACACCCGGTTTGAAAGTAATAATTTCGAGAAAAATAAAAATATTGTAATGAAAATGCAACGATAGGTACCTATTTTGTGTGAAATGTGATAACGTTACGAAAAGATCTCGGAAAACGTATTGTTTAAGCAATCGATGATACCGTATAAAGTGATTATCACAGTCCAAAATGTGAGATGCCAAGTGCATATTGCTGGTGCGCATAATGCAAACTTCTACCACTTTTGTTTGGTGTTATCACACTTAAAACAAAGGTGAGAATGCCTGTTAAATGTTTTATTATAATATACTTCAGTTTTCTGAAATTTATTACTGTCAACCTAAACTGAATTAGGATGAAACACCCTGTATTTGTGATTTAATAACTGGTTTGCGGCCCTATGTTCCTATGTGATTTATTATCCTTGTCGTATGCTTGATTTTCCATATCAATTTGTCCACGTTTTTTTTTTTTTTTTTTTTTTTTTAAATCACCTTGTATATGAATCCACGGACAAACACATACACGAATGGACAGACAAACGTTTTATATAAACATGTTTTTCGGAGTCTCTAGCAAACAAAACGTATAAAACCGCCGAGTTAAATTTCTATTACACTAATTTCTTCTTTAGAAAGAAGTAAATAAAAATAATGCTTATAAAAGAAAGATAGAAAGAAGAATAAAAAAAAGTTGTATCTATTTTTTATGAATTTTTAGAAAGTCATTATCATGTTCCTTTCGTAAGCATTATTCTCTTTAAAATAAAATTTATGGCTTTATTGAGTTTTTATACTTTAAGCTTATCATAAATATTAAAACTCGTATTTAATGGATTTTTTATTGCCTTTTTATATTTATTGATATTTATATAATCAGTTTCATCGTCTAAAGCCACAGAGGTCTTTTCCTTTTATGTAAATGTGCAATAGCATTTGATGCATTTGTAATGGAGAAAAATAAAAATGAATTTTAATATAAATATTACGTTTTTCTGATAAAGGTAAAGAAATAACACATTATGACATATAGATATATATTTTAGAGATATATTTTATAATTAAGGACTTTTTTAATTTTTATTTTTTTATGATTTTGATGATCATTTGATGCATTTGTAATGGTGAAAAATAAAAATGAATTTTAAAATGAATATTACGTTATTCTGATAATGGTAAAGAATTAACACATTATGAAATAACAATTAGAGATATATTTTATAATAAAAGACGCTTTTAAATTTTTTTTATAAAACAATGAATTTTAAAATATTTTCAAAAGGTTTTAATATATTTTTAAAACGAGTTATTCTTACATTTTTATTGAAATCTTTAAAAGAAACCGTTCATTTTCGAAATCATTAGCCAAATTCAGTCGGATTATAAGTTTAAAAAATAATATTATAATTTTGTAATTATAAATTTAGAATATGTTTTTAACTATGTAATTCAAACAGTATATCAGAAATAGCTCTTTCTAAGAATATAGTATAAATAGTTAAAATGGTCTTTTTAACAATGGTTATGGAATTCTATCAATAAGTATCAAATAATTAGCTTTAAAATAAATATTACTTTCATTTTATAAGGATAAAAAAAAATATTTTTTTTATAAAATAATATATAATTAGCGACATATTTTAAAAATGAATCTTTGTAAAAGTTTGAAATTAAAATATGCACGTTAAGGATACTTGTAAAACTTCTTAATACATTTGAAAAACTCCCTGTCGGCTGGGCCTATAGGCGGAGGTAGATTTCGAAGAGTGCTCATTTCAACAAAAAAATATATATGATTAGAGATAAACCCAGTTTAATAACTTCATTTGGCCGTTTATGGAAAATTTTTAATTTCATTTTTCTGCAAAAACTGGTTTTATCAGAATCATCTCAAGAAAAATTCAGCTCAAATTCCCATTTTGAAATAGATTCTGAATTTATTAAAAAATCGACCAAAACAGTACATTATACAGTTCCTAAATAACAAAAAACTGTCAGTTGAATGCATTTGAGAAAAAAATTGAATTTAAAAATGAGTCATAAAATAACCGGTTTGTTGTTTGAATACATCCTTAATTCTTTAATCATAATTGCTTCGGAAAATTTTGTGCGAAATACTCACTTTGACAGCATTTTTAAAAATATATTCTATCTTTATCAAAAAACTGGCCAATGCGTCACAGTATATGGATCCTAAATAAGAGGATCTGTAAATTGGATGCGTTTGAGAGCGAAAATGGATTTTAAAACGAGTCATAAAAAACGCAATTTGCTATGTGAAAACTTCCTTAAATTTCAAATCACGAAGACTTCGGGAAATTTTGTTCAAAATACCCTTTTTGGTAGCCTTTTTCAAAATGTATTTTGTCTTTATCAAAAAAACGATCAATGCATCACATTATATAGATCCTAAATAAGAGGATCTGTAAATTGGATGCGTTTGAGAACAAAAATGAATTTAAAAACGAGTCAGAAAAAAACGCAATTTCTTATTTGAATACTTCCTTCAATTTTCAGTCCCGATGACTTTGGGAAATTCTCTTCAAAATACACTTTTTGGTAGCCTTTTTTGACATATATTCTGTCTTTATCAGAAAATTGACCAATGCGTCACTTTATACAGTTTCTAAATAAGAGGATCTATCATTTGGATGCGTTTAAAATCAAAAATGAATTTAAAAATGAGTCAGAATATAAGCAGTTTGGATTTGAGGTTTTTTCTCCAACTCCTATTTTTGTTTAATTTCTTTTTGCTATACGAATTGGTCCTATGAAAAACTTGTCAGTATAAAAGTTGTAGATATTTCTGAGAAGATGTAAAATAAATTTAATCAGATTTGATATCTTAAAAATTGACGGAGTTATGGATTTTTCTCTTTTTTCAGCGCCCTTTTTCTTTTCGTTTTTAATTTTTTTTTCGTCGGTAAAAGTTGGTCCTATCAAAAACTTGTAAATACAAAAGTTTTAGATAATTTTAAGAAAATTTACGAAAAATTTAGTTGGACTTAATATCTTAAAAATTGACGAAGTTATGAATTTTTTCTCTCAAAATCCCTGTTTTTTTCGCCCCTTGAGCCCACTTCTAAATTTATCAGAAATCTGTCATGCATAAACTTTTGGCCCATTTTTAAGAAGTAATATAAACTTTAAACCGATTCGATATCTACTTTAATTAAGAAGTTATGGCGTTTTTTCGGTTTTCACAAAAACGCCCCCTATTCCGACCCCCTTATACCGATTTTGCCCATTAACGAATTTAGCCAAGATTTTATTCCCTTTGATTTTATGTACCAGTTTGGTGGAGATTGGTGGAGAATTATAGAAGTTATCGTGTCCATAAAAAAGTGATAGATAGATAGATAGATAGATAGATAGATAGATAGATAGATAGATAGATAGATAGATAGATAGATAGATAAACTGGTGCGATTGCAATAGGTAGTATTTCTTATAAAATCTACCTAAAAGAAACGATTTATTTTAAACTTTTATTGAAATCATTAATTATCGAATTATAAATTAATGCTTGTTTTAATTTGTCATAAAAAATCTTCGATTATAGAGGTATTTAACTGGATTTGCTTCTGATATTAATCTTAAAATAATCACCTCAGATCTGAGCTCAGGTATTACCATTATCGGTGGAAATAATATTTTCCTTTAATTTCGCATTTTTTCCTTCTGCAGTTATAAATTTCAATGCACCAACTTTCTCTCTTGTATAATATTTAATTTACAAGCTTCTCAAGGGACAATTAAGAAATATATGGTTGTTTGTGAATAATTATATTTAAAATTTATATTCAAATCTCAGGGCTCCCAAATGGTCCGCGAACTGAACATCAGTATTTTTTAACAGAAAATTTCGTGATACGTTTGCGCTAGCATCAATTTCAAAACGTGGTTTCTTGACAATTTGCAAGAAAAATCTAAAAAGAAAATTTCTCTAAAAAAATTCTGATGTTCAGTTCGCGGATCATTTGGGAGCCCTAAAATCTAAACTTTAATTCTGAAAAGAAAAAAAATAAAGAAAAAAAAATAAATAAAAGAAAAAGGTAATTATTAAGCTCAACCATCCTAAATTTATCTCTATAAATACTAAAAATAAATTTTGATCTAATTAAATTAAAAAAAAACTGCCAACTCATGAAACATATATCAATATTCATCAATATATTTTAATAAGAGAAAATGTTCTATGGTGCCCACTGAAGCCGATCTTCAGGTCGAAACGGAACCGAAATGTATTTTTGGTCTTTCTCCAGTGTTGGTCAATGACTGGGATTCTCTAAAGTGCTGAATTAAACTATTAATATTCGGATATATGCGAAATTATTAATAATTAATTATGCGAATGCAAACATGCAAATTTCAACACTGAATGTAACACAATTACCTTTTTAAATACACAGGGTGTGCCAGAACATCGTGTAGAAACATTGAGGAGTGGTAGAGAATATCGTTTGGAACCACAATTACACAGGAACGCATGGGCGGAAACGCCATCCTCAATTAACCCTTTCACAGACAAAGTTATGTGTATGAAACTAAAAAAATTTCATTATAAAATGAACATTGACACCAGAATTTTAATATTAATTTCCCAATTATTATGTATGTGAATTTTTTTCTTCTTTGCAAATACATTTTTCCGCGATTTTTGATGTCATACATATTTTTCCACATTTTAGCAATTTCTAATAGCTACCAAGATGCTTGATTTTAAAGAAACATAAATTTTAAATTTAATTTAAAATTAAATCATTTCTTATACTTTTTTCTGTGAAATAAAGCGGTCTACACTGCTCTCCGCATTGTGTCATAACTGTGTCTTTGTGTTTCTTTGAGCTTTTCACGGACAAAGCACTTCCATTGCTAAAATGTGGAAAAATAGGAATGACATCAGAAATTGCCGAAAAATGTATTTGCAAAGAAGAAAAGCCAGACATTTCACATACATAATAAAAGGGAAAATCATATTAAAGTTCTGGTGTTAATGTTCATTTTGTATTAAAAATTTTGTAGTTCCATATACAAACCACTGTCTGTGAAAGGGTTAAGAAGACGTTTCCGCTCATGCTTTCCTAAAAATGTGGTTCCGAAACGATGTTCTCTGCCACCCCTCAAAGTTTGTACACGAAGTTCTGGGACACCCTGTATTTAACATTTTAGGATTCTATTAATTCCTAAGTAAACATGTTCATGTTCAACAGATTATCAGCATTGGCACTAACATTAATATTTATACATTTGTGTTTTCTTGCATGTATGAATTCAATTAGTCAGCTTTAAAAGTGTTATTGAAAATATATTGAAAATTGATTCATATTACAATGCCAAAAAATTGTAAACCTATAATCCGATTTTTAAAAGTGATTAATATGTTATAAAATTTACTCGATAACATTTTCGAAAATCAATGTCAGCAAAGGAAACATTGTTTCAATAAATGCTTTATGAAACCTTGAAAATATATTTGTTTCTGAAATTTCTAAAGATAAAAAACGTGTTTAGGAGGTCTGAGTACCTGCGAAGAGGTTATATTATATTTTCATTGATTATTATCATTTTTTAAATATGCTTTCAGTATAACAGCTGTATCGCACTTCATTGAAATACATGCATACTCGTTTCAAATTCCATTTGAATAGACAACAGGTTCACTGTTGGAATGTGTTATTTTTATTTCATTGAATACCTCAGATAAATTCGAAAAAATGCACTATACATTCTTAATAATTGACCAATAACAGGGTTATTTTTTTAAAAGAATTTGAAAGAGGTTTTTCAGCATATTAGATTTTTTTTTTCTATTTTATCAAAGGAAGAAACTCTCCGGAAAGAACTTGAAGTTGAAGGGCAATTCAAAATGCGAATTAACTTAGAAGAATTTCATTAACTTAGAAGAATTAGATTTCATTAGAATAATTTGAACAAGTAAAAATCCGTTTCTTAGGATAAAGTAGAAACCGATTGATGAAGAGGATAAAAACATTATTTCAAGGAGAAATTTTCATTTTTTTTTATTCACATGTCTTAGACGAATGAAAATTCTTTTTTTGACAGTTATTTATTTATATTTTCTAAAATTTTAACAATCTAAGTATGTGTATTTGTAATTTGTGAAAAAAGGATTAAGAAAAAATATAGACTATTAAAATTGCTTTATAGTTCTTTTCTTAAAATATTTTTTAAATTCTAAAAATACTTTTTTAATAAATTTTATGTCAAATCCAGTATTTTGTACCTTTCTTAAATGGAAATATTCCTGATATTAACACGCATATATATTTATTATATTCAATAAATACTTGTTTCATTGAAAGGAGTTTAATTTAAATACTTTTACGCATTTTTGCTACCCCTAAAATTATACAGAGATTTTCCATTTGTTTAATCATAATATTTTGACGATTAAACAATACAATATTTACTATAAATTTTTTGTGGTAGGAAAAATGCGTAAAAGTTGGCAGATATGTAAAAAAGAGTTTTAAACGATATATTTAAAAATAAAGAAAAACTAGATATTACGTGTGAAATTGGACGGTACATTATTTGACTGTTATACAGGGGAAAAGTCTCAATGCTTTTTAATCATTTATATACTTAAAAAATTTTAAAAATACCAAAATTTTTTGCTTATAAACGAGTAGATTTTAGGCGATAGGTGGCACTGTCAGGTTAAAATAATCAAATTTTCTTTATTTAACTCTTGTTTAAGAAAAATTAAAAACATTACTTAAAAAATTTATAGAAATGATTTATATTTTGTGTTTTTTAATTTATTTTTAGTTTTATTCTGATAATCGGGCAACAATTGCTGCTTCAAGTTACTTTTATTTCAATATTAAAAATCATATTAATGATCATGTATAACATATATATAATATCATATTTAATATGATATTAATATTAATTTACAGAGAATAATCTATATTTTTGATACTAATTTTCTCAATGTGTAAGTCTTCGTGAACATGAAAACAGGATGGTGATGAAAAATCCCACAACATCAACATCGGTTTCATTTACTTAATTGACAATTGGTTGTCAAAATATTGTAAATGAAATAATTTTGTAACAAAATGTTAACTTTTAAAAGTTTATGAGATACTTTTTAGAATTAGTAGTCAGATAAAACAAAATAATTATTGTACATGTTTTCCTTCTGAAATACAGCGATTCATGAACATTATTGAAAATAATTATCTAAACAACATTTTTATCACAGTGCAATCTTCTGTCAAAAATTGGTATTCACTACATTATAAAAAAAATGATAGATGTTTTTTAATATAAAAAAAAATACAGTACTCACGAACGTGCTTAAAAAAAAGGACCTGGTGAAATTAAAACTCATTATTTGCATTATATTTTCCACATACTCTTTTTTATATAAAGATAAATATAATTTTGCAAAAAAAGTGTGATTTTTGACATTTTAATGACAAAAATCTATTTTTTAAAATTTTACAATGAATTCGTTTATTGAGACTGTTATTATTTGGAACTCAAGAAGATATTTTTTCAAATAACAGCTCATTAAGATATCAAATAAGAAAATGTTCCCCGCTTCTTTACTTCAAATTTATTTACTGCTATAAAAATATATATGCCTCGAAAAATGACAAACATATAAGACTAGAAGTGCTTTATCTCGTGTTTGTTTAAACCCTATTCTGTTCTTACTTTCAATTAATAATCAATAAAAAGCTTACTTTGTCACTCCTTATTTATTTTTTAGAGTTAAAAGGACTTTCTTATTCTTACAATTTTTTTTCTGCTTCAAAGAGAAAAAAATATATTTTCGGACTTTCTGCATTATATTTATTGAGATTTCTCATATATATTTAGATTTTCATGAGTGAAAAACTGAATAAAATTGAACCGGTAGGTGTGCGAAATCAGCTTCCAAGTTGGACAACCGTTTTTCCTCTATCACAAGCATCTGAAAAAGATTGAGTAGTCCAATGAGAACAAGTTAGAAATTGCACGTGAAGCGTAGCAAATGAGGTGCGTTCGTACGATAACGAAGTTTTAAAAATATCACTCTCATGTATCAATATCATAAAACTGTAAATAATTACAATTAAAATGCGCACCAAACAATGTTCTCCCTATACCATTATGCAATGGAAAACTTTTGTGTGGCCTTGTAAATCAATTACAAATATTCTTTGCACCACAGATTATACAAAATGCATATTATAATATGTACTTTATAGATGCATATCAATTTTATTACGTTCGAATGAGTGTAACACCATTAAAATGCATTTGAAACATTTTTCCCCATAAATACTTTTGGTTGTCCTTGTAATTGAACTGTGCATCCGATTTTCATAAAATTTGAAGTAACTCGACAAAATTATGTAATAATTATGTATTAAAAAATTGAAACGATTAAAATGCATTTGAAACTTTTTTTCCCCATTGACCGTAATCTAACGGAATCCTTTTGATTGTTCCTGTAATTGATCTATCCATCCGATTTTCATAAAATTTGAAATAACTCGACAAAATTATGTAATAAGTCTGTATTTTACATTTCAAACGATTCGGTTGGGTAGTTTTTGCGTTGTTATATGCGGACGGACAGACAGACGGACAGACGGACGGACTGAGCGACAACTATAGGTGCTACGTATTTACATAATTACGAACGCACCTAAAAATGTCACTAATATCTGTCGAGTTATATTAACATTTGATATAAAAAGGGATTTTTTTTTTAAATTAACGGCCATTTAAACAAAAGATGTTCATTTTTTGCTTTTTCTTTATAAAACCTTAATGAAAATGAGAGATATCGAGAAGTGTTGCAGAAATATAGTCTTCCTTTTTGAAAAACATGTTTTCGTGAAGGTTTGGAGTTGGATTTGAGAAGTTTTTTGTCGCAGTTCTCTACTTAGATTTTTGATTATTTTTTCGTAATTTTTTTCAGGTGTCTTTCGTTTTCGACATGGTCTAGGGAGGCAATTAGCGTAGACATGCATGCAGGAACCCTGCAGCATTACGTTCATTGAGCAAAAATTATTATAAAGCTTTGACATATCAAATGCACCATGGCAACAATCTACACGGGAAAGCTATAAAAAAAACTCGAAAATTTGAACTATGAATATAGAACCTCTTTTAAATTTAAATGCAGTGTTTCCAACGTAATACTATATATATCTGTTTAAAATTATGTAGCTAATTGTTTTCATTTCGACAAGATGATAATTTTCTATTTACCTACAAGTTTATTCTGTGTTGTTGTATCTGGTCTTATTGATACCGTTTTAATCAATCTACCTCATCTAATTACCACCGTTATGTTCAATTAGTTTAATTAAATATGATTTATTATAGATATGACTTATATTAAAATTTTAAATGTATAAGTTTATATATTAAAGAGTTATTTTAAGAAAAAACATCAAAAAATGAGGTCTTAAACTGTCCGTACTTTGTCTTTAAAAATAATGTATAATATATATCAATTTGATTCATTTAGACTTATACAATATGATACATCTATTACAACAATTTTTTCGCAGTGCTTCAAGACTACAAAGTGATAACCTACGACGCAGAGTTCGTCATCAAGGGCAATGTTGCCCTCCTCCGGTGTGAAATCACGGGCAGCGGGAAAGAATACGTCTTCGTGACTTCATGGATGAGAGACGACGGGCTTACGATCTCATTAAATGACAATAACGGTAAATGCATTAGAGAGAATGACTTTTTCTGGTTTTTTTTTTTTTTTTTTTTTTTTTTTTTTTTTTTTTTTTTGAAAGGTTAAATATGAAATGTAATATCGCTGCGAGTGTAACTGTCTTAGTAAATATATACTATAACATGATGTTTGATGGGATTTTTCTGTAAATTTTTTTGTTTATTTTGTAATATTAAAGATAGTTATGTTTTTGAAATGTAAGTCGCTCGACATAAACAAGTATATATTATTGTTGGTTTGTTATTAATAGTTGGTTATTATTAAAGCAGAGAAAAAATTGCATACTTTATAATTAAGTACACTGCTCCATATGGAATTCTTAAATGCAGCAAATAAATTTTATTTAAAAAATGTCTCAAATTTGATTTATGTATAAAAAAAACTTTTCGATTATCAGACATTTTTAAAAATAAATGTTGTATTTCGACAACTATTTCAAAACATTAGATTTCCGGATCTTTGGAATGAAGATAATTATTAAAAAAAACTTCATATTAGAATCTTTTTCAAGTACGGAAAAATATGCGCCATATCTTGAACAAATATGTCTGTATACATTGTTCAAATATAGCGTATTAACAAATGTTCAAAGACTAAATTATCTTACATTTACGAAAAGTGAGATTGTATGTGTACAAAATGTAAACCACTAGAAAGTGTGCCATTAAAAATATATTAATGTGTATTGTCTTAATTAGAAGTAGTACAAATACTTAAATATTGTATTTTATTGCAAGTGCTAAAAAATGTGTGTGTTCACTCATTAGAAAAAGTCTCTTAAATGATTATATATAGTCGAAATGCGGAATAATTTAAAAAATTTAAAGATTAGATTTCATTATATGTATACGAAAAATGTGAACATATGAGTGCTTGCAGAATCTGCAATAGTACATTATGTTCCTTGAAATGCTACTTGAAATGCATAAAAAATGTGTGTTGTAGTCGTAAAAAATATTCTAACACAAATTTGAAGGTTAGATATCATTGCATGTTCGGAAAAAAATGTATCTGTAGGAGTGCGTCACTGAATATTAGAAGCAAAAATTGGAAAACTAAAATTTCATCGTCAAGTGTTGGTTTTAGCAAAAAATTTTAACTTAACGCACGGACTTTATAATATAGATATCTCATACTTGAATCAATAATATCAGTTATAAGATTTTGAAAGTTTATTTCAGATTCCTAAAATCGATAGTCCCATTGCTGAAAATTGATTAATACGCTATAAAACATATTCGAAAACGTTAAATTAAATTCATGGTAGAAAGCCAAATAGTGATTTTATAAGATTTTTTCAAATATTCAATGTTGTATTGACTTTGCAGGTTTGTAAAGATAGAGACTCTTTTGAAAATAGTAATTAATTCGAATTCATTTTCGTTCCTTTAATGTTATGTTTTAACCTAGTATTTTGAACTCTTTTACTATTCCAGGTAAGTATGCAGTTTTTCCGACCGGGGAGTTGCACGTCCGAAATGTCGAGGAGTCTGACTCCAACCACCAGTACAGATGCCAAGTTCACAACAAACTGAGCCGAGAGACGAGACTGAGTGACCAGTGGGCCAGGATCATCATCACAGGTAGCGTGGATATAAGAAATAAGAAATATTAACCCATGCAATAGTAAGATAAAAAAATAACTAAATGCCTAAGATTTAAAACGGAGTGACCCCGTAGGTGATTTATCCCCTCTTCCTGCCACTGGTGTAGTGTTTATATGACGCGACGATTCATTCCGTTGAATGACAAAATTTAGACACAACTGAACAAAGGAACAAAGTAATAATGAAATGAGGGTGGCGCCTACGCTCACTTACAAGGTAACGCCATGCCCATTTCGCCATCTAGCAAAATACATTTGACAGGGTGCTCACTATTTTAAGATTTCTTTTTATATTATATAAAATCAATTACTTCAAAATATTCTAGAATATATACATTCCAAAGCTGTGTTCTTGATTTATTGTCAATACGAAAAGTAATTTTTTATTGGAGCACATACACGTATTTAATCGTATTCAAAACATTCAGGAATATATCTCACTCATTCATGTAATTCTTAACTTAAATGCCTAATATTTAAAAATAAGGAGGACCCTGCAAGTTATTCATGCACAGTTGGTGTCATCTTTCTACAACGCGACAATTAATTTCTTTGAATGGTAAAATTAACACACAACTGAACACAGAAACAACAAATAACGAAATGAAGGAGTTGTCTATACTCACATACTTACATGGTAATGCCGTACCCACGGCGCCATCTAGTGAAATGCGTTTGACAGGATGCCAAAAATTCTATTCAGGTGTCAAAAGTGTTTTAATTTTTTATTATCATTATTTTATTTCTATACACTTCATAAACACTATGATACTTAACCACCCTCAATCTTAGATTCCATTCAAATGAAATCGAAATAAATCTAAGACTTTTTTTCCAAACTCAACTTGAAAATATTTGTATTGCAGATTTTGTATTATGTTGTTATTTGTTTACGGTAAGTGTAAACAAAATGAATTGGCAATCTAAAAAGAAATTGTTCAGAAAAATTCTGAGATTTATTTCGATTTCATTTGAACGGAATATAAGATATAGGGTGGTTAAGTATCATATTGTTTGAATTACATTTTTATTTTTTAATGTTCACTTGGTTTAACTTATTTGTTACCAAAATTTAATATTATAAGTCGAAATAACTAAATCAATTATTTTAATATCTGTCCCTTCTTGGGCTTAAATAGTGTAGGAAATATTTTTTTTTTAATTTGTTCTGCAAATTATGTTTTTGTTTGATTGTATTTTTTTTTAACTGCTGAGATAGAATTGTAAGAATATGTAGATAGCCCTTAATTTTCTAAGTATCTAAGGAATAAGGCCGAAGGAATAAGGGGTAATTATTTAATGTATAATAATGGATTATTTAATGTAATGTATGTATTTAATGTATTTTAGAATAAGGAATAATTATTTAATGGATCAGACCGTTTATCATCAAATAAGGCTGTTACCTGTAAAAATTCAAAAGTTCATAAATTTACAGTTTTGTCTCTGAGTGTGTGACCATTTTATTAGTGCATTTTCTTTTAGCCTTTAAGTATATAAATATATATAATTCCGCTTTCGGCATTCTACAACTTCAGTTTATTCGGGGGGGGGGGGGTAGGTAATGATTTCGACCTGTATGTATTTCTTGTTCACTCGTAACTTCCCTAAATATGAACCGATTTTTATAATTCTTTTTTTTATTTGAAAGTGAAAGATGCCCATATGGTCCTATTTCAATTTCAATAAATTTTGATGATTAGAACTTTTATAAATTATAAACTTTGAAAATTCAAATTCTTTTTGAAGCAATCTTCCAATTAAAAGCGTTCATTCTTTTCAATAAAATATATTCAAACATTAAAAAATACAATTTCGTTTCACGTTACATCATATACAAAACATGTCACGAGAATTAATGATGAGAGGATTAAAATAAAATAAATAAACATGGATAATAAATTTAACAATAACAAAAAAATACGAAAAATGTGATGCTACCAGAAGAAAGTATTACTCTTACACAGATACGAAATCTTTTTTCTTCAAAGTGCGAAATCTAGACTAAATAAAGGTCGGGGTCTAGATAGATTTTGCCAAGTTAGCGGAAGCAGTTTGACGCTAGTTTGTTTCAGCAGTTTAGCGTTTAACGGATATGAATGCATAGTTTTAAATAAGCTTATGATTTGATAAAAAAATAATGATTTGTCGCAAATCATCTTTCATTGTTGCAACCGTTTTCAAATCATAAGAATATTAAAACTATGCAATCATATGAGTTAGTGCCAAGTAGTCGCCAAGCTTGATTCTTCTCGGTTAGTATTTTTTAAAGCATATTTTATATTAATATATTTGTTCTTTCGTTATTTAAAACAAAAATTATATTCCAATTTTTCACTGTCAAAAATTCTCTTTATTTTAGAATACATATTCTTATAAAAATCTACATCTTATTTCAGAACCACACGGATTCGTTCCTCCGAGAATCGTTCACTGGAGAAGAGATGCCCACTGCCAAAACGGAGAAACCATTTGGCTGCCTTGCGTCGCCCACGGTTATCCAGTGCCGACCGTCAGGTGGTTTCGACAAGACTCTAGTCTCATGACGACGTTCACGACCAACCATCGGATTCTGGAGCAGGAAGGGATGCTGGTCATACACCGGTCGACTCTGCAAGACAGTGGGAAATACGTGTGTGTCGTCAACAACAGCAAAGGTCAAGAACAAGTGCACACCATTCTAACAGTGCGGGGTAATATATTTCCTTCAAATATCCATCTGTATCTACTATATAGCGTGTTTATAAAGTCCCGGACCCATTTTGTTGTTTAATAACTCATAAAATAATAAAGATAGATTAAAATTAAAAACATAGATGGTTAGATAGACTCAAAAACTTTCATGACCCTTGCCAATGAACTTCCACGTGTGCCTTCTTCGTCGCACGAAAAATATCGAGTCGATAATCAATTTCATGTCAGGTAGCATGAATAACACACACATAGGGAAATACGTGTGTGTGTCGTCAATAACAGCAAAAGTCAAGAGTCAAGAACCAGTGTACACCATTCTAACAGTGCGGGATATTATATTTCCTTCAAATATTCAAATTCATCTGTTGTGTACAAACCACAGAACATAATTAAAATACACGTGTTTGAAAGCCCCAACAAGCTAAATTGAATTAAATAAATAATTTGAAATCTTTATAAAAATGTCAGTATTTATTCAGTTTAGAGCACGTGATAAGAAGTTCTGCTATAAAAAAATAATACAGAGATAGCTATATAAAATAAAGGGAGAATTTTTTAGCAGATAAATTTTGCTTCTTTTTTATGGAAATTTTTATATGATATTTTTTTTACCAAAATGATAGTAATTATAAAACTGCTGTGAAATAATATAGTTTTAGCAAAATATTTAAAACGAGTTTTGTTTAAAAAGAATTTTTTTTTGTTAATACTTACTTATGACAATTAATTACTACTAAATTTAATTACTACTTATTATTACATCACTGTTATTTATATAATTTTTAGGGAAGATATTGGTATATAACAAATTGTTATACGTTGCTTAGTTGTGCATTTATGGAGGAAAGTTCTAAATCAAAAAAAAAAATTCAAATATGAAAGATTATTAGTTTTTCAAGGTTCTGTTAAATAAATGTTGTTGGAGCTTGCACAATTAATTAAACAACGCTTCAATAAGGACATTAATGCATATTGTTTTAAATTACGTTATTATACAATTATGACAATTTTGGTGAATATAATAAACATATTATTTGTAATAGTCATATTCTTTAGTCTTTTATCTACTATACAGAGTGTTCACGTAAAACTTGACCACAGGGCCATAGTTAACGGGGTGCTATGGGCGGCTCAGCTCCCCCTCCTAAAACATTTTGAGCCTCCCCTGGAAAAGATTCTAAGGTCACTCACTGAATTTATGTTCTGAAAATCCAAGTGAAATTCTGTTCAAAAATGTAATTTAATTTTGAGAACCTTTCACACTTTTGAAAAAATAGTAAATGCAATTAAAATAGGTGTTTCAACACTTGCTCATCCTATTTGCACATAGGAAGCTAACATGATGTTTAATATTGCACTAGTTATACACTCAAATTTTTCATCGTGATATCCTTTTCTTAGCTTAAAATGAAGTTATTACAACAGTTTAATGAGAGTAAACATAGTAATTACAGTGTGAATATGCACTAATTTATCTTTCCGCGGCACATAAAGAGAGAGAAAATATGAGCCCCCCCCCCCTATCTATTTCTTGACCCCTTTCCTTCCTACTGTTCACTTGTAGCTACGTCCCTGAATGACCATGACCAACCTTTATTTTTGCAACCGTTTATGCTAGATACATACTCACAGTTACAAAAATGGTTTAAATAAGGTACAGAATTATTTTTAAAGTGATTAATAAACATTTACTCTGTCACTAACAAGTAAGACAGACAAGTAAAACAGATGATTTTGGCCATGCTTTTAGGGGTCGTATGTAAAGTGCTTAAACTTTTGTCAGAGTATCTGCGCTTTGAAAAAAATCGTACAACTATTGCGATTGAGTTAACTCTTGTTAGTTAAGTTTCTGATTAGTTAAAATAATTGTATTTTAACATTTGTTTTAATTTGTAAGTACTACATGCCTTTTAACAAAAAAAAAAAAAAAAAAAAAAAAAAAAAAAAAAAAAAAAAAAAGGATCAGGTCGTGAAAATAAAGGTTGGTCAGGTTGTACACAGACACCCTGAAAATTCCAGAGGATATAGTAGAGCTTTCTAAGTTGCAGAATATAGATGAAAGCCGTTTATTTAATTGATGATTTATATTAATATTTTATACATTTAATATGTTTTTAGAATACGCACTAACGGTAACGGAAATCATATTTATGTGTAATATAGTAATTAGTTTAAATAAAGTTTTGGAATTTAATTAAGTGATAGTTTTGTTATGGCCAGACGAAATATCCAACCGCCGTTTGAAATAATATTTTTATTGTGATCATTTTAGTTTTTAGCTCACAGGCTATCATAGCCTGAGAGCTTATGTGCCCGTCCGTTCTGTATGTATGTGCGTATGTACGTAACGCGATAACTCATGATAAAAATATCCGATCCACTTGAAATTTTGTATGTAGGTATATCCTGACAAGGCGCTTCCCTGATTAGTTTTTGGAGTTCATTCGATATGTATAAGAGGGGGAACGGGGGGCTCATGCCCCCCGTTAGTTGATATAGATGGGATTTTCATGCAGAATTAAGTTTTCAAAATTTAGATTAGGATCATTCTGATGAGGCGATTCCGTGACTGTTATTAGTTGTTCATTGAATAAGTATAAATAGGGGGAACAGGGGTTCTAATGCCCCCCCCCACCCCCGTTAGTTGATATAAATGGGATTTTAATGCAGAATTAAGTTTTCGTTCAAAATTTAGATTAGGATCATTCTGATGAGGCGATTCCGTGACTGTTATTAGGTGTTCATTGAATAAGTATAAATAGGGGGAACAGGGGTTCTAATGCCCCCCCCCCCGTTAGTTGATATAAATGGGATTTTCATGCAGAATTAAGTTTTCGTTCAAAATTTAGATTAGGATCATTCTGATTAGGCGATTCCGTGACTGTTATTAGGTGTTCATTGAATAAGTATAAATAGGGGGAACAGGGGTTCTAATGCCCCCCCCCCCGTTAGTTGATATAAATGGGATTTTCATGCAGAATTAAGTTTTCGTTCAAAATTTAGATTAAGATCATTCTGATTAGGCGATTCAGTGACTGTTATTAGTTGTTCATTGAATAAGTATAAATAGGGGGAACAGGGGTTCTAATGCCCCCCCCCCCACCCCCGTTAGTTGATATAAATGGGATTTTAATGCAGAATTAAGTTTTCGTTCAAAATTTAGATTAGGATCATTCTGATGAGGCGATTCCGTGACTGTTATTAGGTGTTCATTGAATAAGTATAAATAGGGGGAACAGGGGTTCTAATGCCCCCCCCCCCGTTAGTTGATATAAATGGGATTTTCATGCAGAATTAAGTTTTCGTTCAAAATTTAGATTAGGATCATTCTGATTAGGCGATTCCGTGACTGTTATTAGGTGTTCATTGAATAAGTATAAATAAGGGGAACAGGGGCTCTAATGCCCCCCCCCCCGTTAGTTGATATAAATGGGATTTTCATGCAGAATTAATTTTCGTTCAAAATTTAGATTAGGATCATTCTGATGAGGCGATTCCGTGACTGTTATTAGGTGTTCATTGAATAAGTATAAATAAGGGGAACAGGGGTTCTAATGTCCCCCCCCCTTAATTTATATAAATGGGTTTTTCAAGCAGAATTGTCAGATTTCGTTCAAATCTCTGAATAGTTTTGGATGTTTAATGGTTAAGTATAAAAGAGGCGGATAACTCTTTTTAAATTATATAAATGCTAAATGGGTTTTTATTAAGAATTATCTAATTTGCTCTGAATTTTGGATATAGATTTTTTATATGATAAAGCATGTCTTTGGTAGTATAGGAGGTTCAATGATTAAGTATAAAAAAAGAGAAAAGGGGAGAGCTGTTTCCCCTTCTTAATTTTTTTTTTTCGAACGGAATTAACCCTTGAAAATATAAAGCTTTAATGTGCAATTAGTATTTGTAGCCTGTGAGCTCAATGCCTTCAGTTTAACTGGGCAGTATTCTTTATTAAAGTATATAGCTTGATCATATTTCTTAAATTTGACTTTATTTGTATTTTATTACTTTAAGGTAAATGCACCAGTAGTGGGCCACTTAAAGACATTTATGTAATTATTATAAAAGTATTAGTGAATTTTAATAAAAAAATATATTTTTAGCCTAGTCCTTACCTTTATGTATCAGAATAAACATTCAAATTTCTAAAATATATTCTCTAGAAAAAATGAAAAAAAAAAAATTTACCTTCCTCTGTGCTCCAGTAGAGTGCCATAGTAACTTTCTGATGCTCCAGTAAGGCCCCCCCCCCCTTAAAGTGGGCCACTCCATTCTTGAGTTTAATACATACTATACAGAAGTTATAATTTTTTTTAGATTTCTAAACTTAAATATACACAATTATGAAATCATATTTAAAAGTTTTGATGATTACGTAAAATAAATTTAGCTTCTCTTTATTTTTTTCTTATAGTATGTAAAAACACCATTCCAGCTTAAAAACTATGAGGATACTGAAGTTGTCCGTTTGCCTGATAACAGATAAGGGTTCCAGCCAATATGCAATTAGTTCGTTATCTGACAGAGGTGACTAAGAAACTTGTTTTTCAATTTTGAAAACTGGTGTCCCACTACTGGTACACTTACCTTATTTAGTCTATGAAAAGTATTCAACTGAAAATATTAAATTTCTAACAAAGTAAAAGACATTTAATTTTCCCTCAAACAAACATTTTTTAATTGTAATATTACGAAAATAATGGTAAATATATTTCAAAAGATCATTTTTTCTGTAATTTTACAATACTTTTCAGCATATTAATTGCGGACCTTAGGAACTCTCGAATCAACGCGACGTTGAGTCCTCTGCAAACACTCCTCAATGTCAAAACGTCAATGTGAATGAACGGTGAAGTATCTAGATCGCTGATATTCTATTTAAAAGCTGAAATGTGGAAACTAAAAAATAAAGTTTCTGATATTAAAAATTTCATGTTTTATCAATCAATAGTTTAATATTAAATAATTTGTAATAGTAAGTTAACAAATAAAGTTAAAATTTCTAAAAATATCTAAAAATATTTCGCCATTTCTTTTCTATTACATTTTTAAAGAAAGAGAGCAAAATGTATCTGAACATTTTATTAAATTCACTTGTATGAGTGTTTTACCCAGGTTAAAACGCGTTAATTTTTTTTTATAATCAAGTTAACTTTCCGTAAAAAGTATTCATCGAGCTATAGGATTTAACGTTAAAGATAATTGATCGGTGAGTTAATTCAAATGACGTCAGATGTGTTTCAATGTCTTTGTAATGTCATGCCCATGAAGAGATTTTTAATTCGATGATTTAACTGATGTTGTATGTATTTTGCAGAATATTATACAAATTATTTAGAAAAAAAAATTGCAGCGATGAAATCATTCGTAATTTTCAATGTTCGTGTAACATAAAGTAATGTTTTTTAGATAAATTTTTTTAAATTTGATTCCTGTTGCCACTCTCTATTAAAAGCAATCAAATCAAAGAACTCAATTTTCAAACAATGTAAAAGTAAATTAACTTCCCTTCAAAAATTTTTGAATACTACTGTTCTGTGAAAGATGGCAAATATATTTGATACGATGAATTTTTGGTACTATTCTCTTATCCTGTCGACCGATTTCGCCAAATTATACAAATCGCCAAACTAATAGCCAAATTATACACATTGACATAATTTTTATTTTAAATAATTAAAAAAAAACAAATAATTAGTAGAATATTAACAAAAATACAAACAAAAAGTCGAAATAAAAATCACTTAATGACGTTTTCAACACGTGTATCGTATTTCATGTCATTGAATGTGACATTCACGATCATCCATTATTGGCATTTAATCTTATAATTTGGCGATAGTATTTTGGTCGACAGGATAACAGAGTAGTACCGAATTTTTTTAATAATTGTATAAAATCCCTTTTCGGCATATTCAGTTTTATTCTTTTTCTTTTCCTTTAGAGACCCTCCGAGCGACCGTGAGTCCTTCGCAAACACTGGTGACTGTCGGTACGTCCTTGTCACTGCGCTGCGAAGTGTCCGGATCGCCGATACTCTATCTGAAGTGGAAAAAGAACCTGAAGCCCCTCGTGCTGGACAACAGGATAAGGCAGCAGAGCAATAACGTGCTCGAAATAGCGAATGTGAGACAGGGAGATGAGGGAATCTATCAGTGTTTTATATACAACAGCGAAGAGTCGTCTCAGGGCAGCGCTACTGTCATCATTCAAGGTAAGGAGAATTTTAAGCTTAATAACAGCAAAGCCCAATTTTTGATTAAGGGTGTATTTCGATTCAAACTGCTTACTGTCCGATTTATTTTTACATTCACTTTTGCTCTCACATGCATCAAACTGACAAATTGCCTTATTTAGAAAGTACTCAAGGTGTCATGATTGTCGATTCTTTGATAAATGCAGAAAATAGTGCAAAAAAAAAGCAACCAGAAACGTCATTTTAACCGATTTTTCCAAAGCGGGAGATTTGGGAACGAAAAAAAGAGTCATACTGAAAAGGTAATTGTTTATAAATCAAGTTCTAATGAACTAAGCGTAAAATGACATCACACGACACCTTATACGTCTCTTCAAAAATCGCCTCAGCAAGTTTCATGTTTCTACTTTTAAATATGTGTCTGAAATTGTATCAGAAAATTTCGAGCTGCTGAAGGTGGAAAAGCGTTTTTTCGAATACACCCGAAAGGCGCAATACAAGTCACAGAAAAAGACCCGGATGATAATGTTAAGTATATGGGCGCGTTCTTTTCAAATATTTCGCTCAAATTTTAATATTTTTACATGATTTTTTATCATACGATAGCTGAGGATGATTTACAATCGGGCTAGTTTTTACTTTTTCAATTTTGGTTTCGGATTAAAAAAAAAATACTTTACTTTCAAAACCAGTTTAAACCAGTTCTGAAATTGTTTGTTTGTATTTATGTCGGCCAATTATCTACACTATTTGATTTAGGTCCTATGGGGTGAGATGCCCTCCGTGGGGGGTCTTTCTAAGGGAACTTAACCCGTATTTACGCAAGGTTCGAAGAAAACCACTGAAAACTCCGAACAGCTAGGCCGACGGTCGCGATTGGGCTTGAACCCAGCACCTACCATCTACCAGTTTGGAGGTCATAACCTCGCGACCACTGGTGGGGCGGTTCTGAAATTGAAACCACAGTAATGTAGGAAATTGATAAGCAAAATCGAAAAAGTAAAAACTAGGCCGGTTGCAGATCGTCCTTAACTATCCTATGCAAAACACTCATGTAAAAATATTAAAATTTGAACGAGATATTAGAGAAGAACACTCCTATAGACTTTACATTATCATCAGCGTCTTTTTCAGAGCCTTAATTTCGTTTTTCTTAGCTACTTTTTTGTAAATCCTTCACAGACCTTTGGAATTTTTTTTTAGTATTTTAAAGTTAAACGGGCACAGATCACGCCAATAGAATTTTTTACTCGTCAATTGCACTTTTATTTTTCACGTTTAGAAATTAAAAACAAGAAATACTTCCGTGATGTGAAAAAAAAAATGTTTTGCTTTCTGGTACTATTTCTTCATGCTTATTTATTATGAAATGAATGAAAGATATAAATTTAAACAAGTTGGAAATTGCACGTGAAGCGTAGCAAATTAGGTGCGTTCGTACGCTAACGAAATTTTAAAAATATTACTTTCATATATCAATCTCATAAAATCGTAAATAGTGAATTACAATTAAAACGCTCATCAAACAATGTTCTCCCTATACCATTATGTAATGGAATACTTTTGTGTGGCCTTGTAAATCAATAACAAATGTTCTTTGCACCACAAATTATGTATGATGTATATTATAATATGTACTTTATAGTTGCATATAAATTTTATTAAGTTTGCATGAGTGTAACACGATTAAAATGCATTTGAAACATTTTTTCCCATTGACCGTAATGTAACGGAATACTTTTGATTGCCCCTGTAATTGATCTATGCATCCGATTTTAATAAAATTTAAAGTAACTCGACAAAATTATGTAATAATTATGTATTTTAAATTTCAAACGTATAGAATACATTTGAAACTTTTTCCCCATTGACCATAATGTAATTGAATACTTTTGATTGGCCCTGTAATTGATCTATGCACACGATTATCAAAATATTTGAAATAACTCGACAGAATTATGTAATAATTGCGTATTTTAAATTTCAAACGATTAAAATGCATTTGAAACTTTTTTCCCCATTGACCGTAATGTAATGGAATACTTTTGATTGTCCCTGTAATTGATCTATGCATCCGAGTTTCATAAAATTTGAAATGACTCGACAAAATTATGTAATAATTATGTATTTTAAATTTCAAACGATTCGGTTGGGTAGTTTTTGCGTTGTTATATGCGGACAGACGGACGGACGGACAGACGGACGGACGGACAGACGGACGGACAGACGGACGGACTGAACGACCACTATAGGTGCTACGTATTATATAATTACGAACGCACCTAAAAATACGCATTTTCAATGAAATTTTATTCCGCATACAAGAAACACTCATCTCCAAACTTTCTTTTTATTTCAGAAGTAAATTGTGAATCCCTATTGGGAACCATAAAAAATGTATACTTGTAAACACGCGCATTCCAAAGAAAAAAAAAAGAACAAAAAATAAGACTGTCACGCGTCACGTGACCTGAATTTTGCTAAATTAAAAATGTAATTGAAATATTTTTCGTAAAAAAAAATCTGGCAGCACTAGTTCTATTAAAAATGTTCTATTCTTAGTGATGTTCGAAAGTACGAAAAGTTGGTTGTGAACTGTATTTCATGGCTTGTGTTGGTGGCGTGCGCCAGGTGAATTATGTAAAAAGCTTTATTTGTATATAATGTGTGTGTGTTAGTGTGCTATATGTAAGTGCTGTTTTTTTCAAGTAATAAAAAGTATTTAAAGAAGCCAGTAGCACCGAAATATGCATATTAAGATAAGTGATGTTCTTCTTTCTTTCTTCTTGTAAATTTACAAGACGAATTCTTACATACTCAATTTTTTCCCTTTCTTTTTCATTTACTATAAAGTTTCTTACATGTTTGTCAACAGTTAATATTAATTAACAAAAAAATTTAAGCAAAATTTATTTTGGAACAAACACTACTATAAATCAAGGGCAAAACAACAAACTACTAGACAAGAAGTTTGATACGAATCGAATACTTCCAAATGAGGGAAAAATTGTCCAGGCCGGGAATCAAACCCAGATATTTGGCTCATAGGGCCAATGCTTTACTGTTTAAGCTAATTGTGCGATAACCGTATTTAATTTCTCGCTTAGATGACCTTTTTGGTCGTAACATCTGGTCTGTCATTTAGACAGCCCAACAGAAGGTATAGGAACTCCATATAACGATGGGTACATAGATATACTATTATTTTAACACAATCAAACTGATTGGTAAATTTATCATACTGAATATTCCAACTGAGTGAAAAATTGCCCAGGCCAGAAGTTTGATATTGCACATCAAACATATCAAATGACGCGCTTTAGTATTATAATGAAGTTTTAAAAATACCCAGTTCATGGTGTAATAGTATATAGTACCTCTTTTGTGCAATATCGCATCCGGAACCGTTTTTGCTTTTGTGTATTCCTGTCAATACTGTATACTTTCTATTATACAGAAAGTGTTTGATAGTAAACTTCAGCAACTCATATAAATTTCATAAAAAGTGAAACAGTTTAATGTAATGTAAATTAGTCCTGTACATTCTTTAGCCCTATACCATTATGTAACGTAATACCTTTGTGTGGCTTTCTTAATTACTAAAAAATATTCTTTGCCCCGAATATTCTACAGAATGTATGTTTCAGTTAACATCATAGATGCAATGTCACTAAGTTCGAAAGAGTGTAACATTATCAAAATGCATTTGAAACTGTTTAATCCCATTGGCCTTAATGTAACGGGATACATTTGATTGTCCCTTATTTAAACTATACATTTGATTTTCATTAAATTAGAAATGATTACACAAAATTATGCAAAAAACATGCACATTAAATTTCAGAGCATTCTGTTCGGTAATTTTCGCGCTGTTATATGTGGACTGACAGACAGACTTACTGATCGGAAGTTGACTGTAGGTGCTAGATATTTATATAATAAGGGACGTAATTAAAAAGGCAGTGGTTTCAATTTCAAATCAGATCTAATGTCCTTTTTTATTTTCAGATAAAATTACTGTTAAATGTTTCCCTAAAAAGTACTTTTATCAGCTAACAAATATTTATTATCTTTTAATTTATATATATAATTAGTATGTCGAATTTTAAAAGTTTTGAAACTATTTGAAAGATTTAGTTATTTTTTTGTGTTTCTTTTATTAGTAGTATGTGGAAGCAAAAAAATATGAGACGAAGAACGAAACCAAATATACACATCAAATAATCCTAGCTATAAAAATTTCTAGAATCTTGCAAAAAGAAATTAAATATTTTTTATTATCTATTTATTTATAAATGTGTCTGCTTTGAAAAAAATTTCTTATTTTTATAGATTCCTTTTTTATTAAATAATATACGTTCTAGAAGAACTCAAATCAAATTGCTGAATTGCACTGCAATAAAGCTACGTTTCAGCAATATTAGAATTAAAAGTCAAATATTTTATTCAAAATATATTTCTTTAGTTAAATTTCAAAGTTATTTCATTAATTTTTATCGAATGTACATCAATCACGCTCAATTTACCGGATATATTTTTTGTAAAGTTTTCTTTGTTATAATTAAAAAAAAAATAAACAATCTTATTATTAAATTTCTGTACATTGTTTTGCTTTACGATACCTTCGTATTTGCATATTTCTCTAGGCACATGAAATCAATTAAATTAGATTTTATGTTTTGCGTTAAAAACTCTCCCCTAAAAATCTCCCTCCATCATTCTAAAAACAAAAAAATTATGCGAAAATTTGATTTAGGAGCATATTATTAAGAAAATACCTGAATTAACTTATCTTGTTATGAATAAATGAAATATTTCATTATTATGAAGACTGCTTTTTATGTTAATATGCTGTAAATTGTCTTTCCTTATAACTGAAATTTATTAATATGCTTGAAAGTTCCATAAATAATTGAAGAAGTATTCGGGAAAAAAAATTTCTCGGAGATATATGAAAATATTGAAAAGAAATACATTTTCTTGTTATATTTTTTAAATAAAGTAATTACTATTATTATTACATTTCTAAATGTAAATTTGTTTTACGATAGGTTTATGCTGTTTCAATCAATCATCTTTAACATTTTATGATATAATTAATAACTGTTTATGAATTCTCGAAGTTTGTCTGTCTGCCATATGTCTAGCCGTACTCAGTTTGTTTTGCCGTTAATATATGAAGAAATCAGATGATCAAGGTAGTACGTGTCACAATCATAATTCAGACTGAATGAGTTGGTGATTTTTTATAATGTATTTACTCGTGTATAACGCGCATTTTTTCTCCCAAATTTTTGGGCAAAAACCCTGGATGCGCATTATACGCGGAATATTTTTTTTACTGATTTATATAATCACACAATATACCTATGAATCAAGATATGTATTCATAAAAGAAATTAAAAGTGGAATCTTACTAAATAGAAGTATTCCTGCATCTTTATTTCATTCCTTGCACTTTTTATACGATAGTAACGATAATTAAAAGGATAGTAACATTATTTAACTCTTTCAGGCACACTGGGCCCGATGTGGGATACCTAATTCTAAATCCAAACTTGCAATTGTCATCTATAATATTTTAGTAAGATTTTGCTTTTACAATGAAAGGTAAAATTAATGAATTCAAAATATTTAATAAATTCGTTTGTGAGTTCTGGTGTCAGTCAATTTTACTAACAGATCTATATTTCTCATTTTACTAATAGATTTTGTCCGTACCGGAAAGGGTTAAGAACTACTTAGCATTCCTCATTACCGCTACTGCTTTTTATGTAACGGTAACAGCAAAAAATCATATAATAGATATAGATTTGCACTATGAATAAAAAAATTGATAAGTTCAAAAATTCTTAAGATATTTTTTTCTGGAAACTGGGAAACCTAGAACTTTTTATCTATCTACGACTCAAGTGACAGATAGAATTTTAGTATGATTAGTATAATTTTACTAGATTCATTTGTAAATCTACAGATTTCTACAGATTTACAAAAACTGGTTTCGAAGATTTCTCTCTCTCTCTCTTTTTTTTACAGCCGGGGGGGGGGGGGGGATTATGCAGATAAAATTTTAGCAAAAATACAGATTTCTTTACAGATAACTTTATAGATAACTTTACATTTGCAGGATTACAGATCATTTTCATTATTACTTATTTTATTTTATTTTATGTTTACAATGTAGACGTTCTCAAGTACTTCGTTCGCAAGTGACTTCACCATATCATGATACACCCTCCCTACCAGAAATCTTTAAAAATAAGAATTTCGATTTCTTATCTAGCCTTACATAACATTTGTTTCGATTTTTTTTTACTGAAATTCATTTTATCTTTCATTCCTTTGCATGTCAAATTTATGGTGTGCGTTATATACGATATACAAAAAATCGCCATTTTTCATTCTAAAATACTGGGGGCGCATTATATACACATGCGCGATACACTGTAAAAAAAAATTCAAGAGGTTACTAAAAATTTTTTAGTAAATTTGTATTCCACAGAATTTTTTAGTAACCATTACAAACTTTTTTTTTGCAAGCGAAACAAGCATTTCTTTTGTAAACTAAACAAAAGAATTTTTTGTGTAACTAACTTAAAAATTTTTAGTATGAGCCACCAAGTAAATTTTAGTAATAGCTCCAAAATTATTTTTAATAACCATTACGTGGGCCCGAAGGGCAGGAGTTTCCTTCGAGCTGCATCCAGACTTCTGAAGCGATAGATTTTTGGCAAAACCGCAATAGATGGCAGCACCAACCATTGCTACTGCTCCGACAATATATTCATAATCTCTTTATTAACGAGTACTTACACTACATATATTCGGGGCGTATTTGGCAGTGGCCAGTATCGAATCCGGGACCTTTTAGCCTGGAGTCCGTAACTATAACCACTATGCTATCAAGGCCACACCAAGTGAGTTTTAGTAATAGCTATTAAAAATATAAAACTATTAACTCTATTCGTTGCTAACTTTTTTATAGTAATTCTTACAGATTTTCTAGTAACCGACTAAGATTACTAAAAATTTTTTAGTAATTACAAGGATCACTAAAGTTTTTTTAGTAGATCGACACTTTTTTTTTTACAGTGTATACACGAGTAAATACGGTACCTATTTTCGTTTATGGTAAATGGCTGCTTTATCGAGTAAAATCTCTAGGTTTATATTATAGATTAGATGTTTTCCAATAGTAATTTAATAGATTGCAGATGACTATTGATTATTTTTAATCATATGATCAACTCACATTTTTTTAAATTTTTGTGACACCATCTTTATTAGCTGAGCTCTCCATAAGTTACTCCGATATATTAAAAGGAATATGGTATTAAAAAGGAAATCTGTATTCTTCATACACTACCTGACCATTGATGATCGTCCACTTGCGATTTTCGACAGTTTGTTAAATATCTAGAAAAATACATGAGTAATTATCTTGAAACTCTCAGTGTATAAACATAATAGCACAGGACATATATTTCCGTGAATATTTTTTCCCGAAACTCTATAGGGGACCGTCAACAAATTAAAAAAGAATGAATATATTTTGTATAACCCTGTCAAAGCTAATGTAGCAAAAGCGCTCAAACTGTAGATTGTGATTAAGTGGCTTATTGTAATAAACTCTGTTCATTTTTATGTCAATAGCATGTATACTCGTAGATAAATTAAGGTTTTTATAAAAACAGTCCCAAATTTTTCCAAGATTTTTGCTTATAATTTGAAGAGTTCTTAATAGAAAATAATATTCTTTTCTGAAAATGTGACAAACAACTTTGCACATTATACCCTGTAATCAGAATTTAAAAATAATAAAAATTGTATTGAAAATGGGTAGATTTACTAAATAATTTTTCACTGCGCATGCGTCAACGATATCAAAATTTCATTTGCACATTATGTTAGCTAAATATATAAAGGAACTTTTGTGATAGTCTCAAAATCATAGCTTGAAAATTCTGAAAATAATCGTCAATAGAACAAGTTGAAAATCAGTTGTTCCCAAAATGAAGCAAAAAAATGAGGGATTTTATCCAAATGTAGTAGTACGTCTTATATTGTCAATTTTATATTGACACTAATCAATAAATATATGGATACAACCCCTTTTGTAACAATTACCAATAAGCCATTTAATCACAATCTACAGTCTGAGTGTTTTTGCTACATTAGTTTTGACAGGGTTATCCAAAAGATATTCGATCTTTTTTAATTTGTTGACGGTCCCCTATAAAGTTTCGGGAAAAACATCTTCATGGAAATATGTGACCTGTATTATTTATGTTTATACACTGAGAGTTTCAGGATAAATCCTCGTGTATTTTTCTAGATATTTAACAAAATGTCTAAAATCGCAAGTGGACGATCATCAATGGCTAGGTAATGTAGTTCTTTTAAAGGGACACTCAAAAGACATCTGTCACAATCTTCTGAAAAAATAGTTTTGGGTGAATTTTAATGGTTTTACTACGCCAGTTCAAACATATATAAATGATATAAATCAGTGAGGTGCCTCGCAAGATGATAAATAGAGAAAATCGTTTACACAGCATCCTATTGTTCATTTACATGAATAGACAAAACAAATCAGTTTAATTACTTCTATTGAGAATATTTGCTAGAAATGCATTTATAGAAGTGGTACACTTTAAAAAATGCAAATATTTTTTTCTATTATTTCTTGGTATGTGTAATCGCTGTAATATATTGTATACAGAGAAGAAAAATTTGCAAGAACATTTCGGTTATTGGGGGAAATTCCAGTAAAAGAATTTTGAAGTGTGCTGTACGCTTGCTAACTGAATTAAATATTAACATACTTTATAGTATAGATAAGGAAATATAATATTATTATTATACCGCAGACCAGGCCTCTAAATGCTGGGAAATATGCCTAGACCAACGAGTTTTTTTATGTGACTGCGGGGCAGAAGCCGTTCGATTGCCACAAGCTGAGATCGACCTGAAAGTGGCTGTATCGCAATTATTTTTAACCGACTTCAAGGAGGAGGTTATGATTTCGACCTGTATGTATTTGTTGTTCACGCATAACTTTCGTAAATATGAACCGATTTTGATAATTCTTTTTTTGTTTGAAAGCGTATGGGGCCCATGTGGTCCCATTCGAATTTCAAAAAAATCTGTTGATTAAAACTTTAAAAAAAATTAAAACATTAAAATTCAATATCTTTTCGAAGCAATCGACCAATTAGAAACGTTCATTTTTCATTCTTTTATGTTACACTTACATAGACACACGATCTTTTCAAAGAGTGAAACTCTAACTGGACAAGGGTCACATTTTTCAACAGTGTGCACTGTAAAAAAATTGACCCTTTTGCTGCATCACCAGCTCCCGTTTTTATATAATATCTCTCTCTTGACCCATGAGAATTCTCCACAATACACTGTTAAAAATCTGCTGCATTTTGCTGCAACGCACTCCCTTGCTTGTATAGAAAACGGTTACTTGGCCGTGAAATGAAGCTTTCTCATTGGTTGGAATAGAGATATTATATACAAGCGGTGGAGTGCGTTGCAGCAAAATCAGCAGATTTTTAACAGTGTAGGCTGAAGTAATCGTTTTCTAAAAAACAGTGGAGTGACGATACAGCAAAAGGGACAAACTTTGTACATTGTACACTGCAAAAAAATTTGATCCTTTTGCTGTATCGTCACTCCCCCGCTTTTATAGAATATCTCTCGTTTGACCCATGCGAATGCTCCATGATACACTGTTAAAAATTTGACCCATTTGATGCAGCGTCACACTACAGCTTTTATAGAATATGTTTTTATGACCAATGAGAATGCTCCATAACACAGTAAAGTAATCATTTTCTATAAAAGCGCTGGAGTGATGATGCAGCAAAAGGGTCAAAGTTTTTGTAGTGTAGTTGGGACAAAAGCGTCTGTAAAAGAAATATTTGGAAATCAAATGGTGTCACTCTCTTATAGAGGCAGCCAGGTATAGGTTATGAGTTTCAGATTCCTCGTCGAATACGCCACCGCTCATTTCCGATTACAGTGTCACTGTAAAAAATGTGACCCTTTTGGTGCAACGTCACTCCCCTGCTTTTGTAGAATATCTCTCTTTTGACCCTTGAGAATGCTTCATAATTGGGTGAAGTAATCGTTTTCTATAAAAGCAATAGAGTGATGATGCAGCAAAAGGGTCAAACTTTGTACAGTGTAGGATTCCTCGATATGAATATGACGACACATGGAGCACAGTATATAATTGGTTGAAACGATTCTGGACAAAAACGAGTCACCAAGCATCTTGTTCAGCGGGCAATTTTCGTCAATCTTGTTAACGTCGCATACGCGTACAATCGAATTCTTCCAGAAAATCTTCGTCAAATTCTATAATAAAAAATGCCTGGCATTGCAATGCATTGTTAAAAATTTGAAACTTTTGCTGTCACTTCATCGCTTTTATAGAATATCTTTATTTTGACTAATGAGAATCCTTCATAATACATTTAACTAATCGTTTTCTATATAAGCGGTGGAGTGACGATACAGCAAAAGTTTCAAATTTTTAACAGTGTAGTTGGGACAAAAGCGTCTGTTAAAGAAATATTTGGGAATCAAATGCTGTTACTCTCTTATAGAGGCAGCCAGGTATTGGTTATGAGTTTCAGATTCCTCGTCGAATTACCACCGCTCATTTCCGATGCCATTACTGCCTGTATAGGTATTAGATTGTTGCTGCTTATCGATTGAAGCATAGTGCGATTTTTGCTAAAATCTTTCTTTTTCCTTTTTCTTATTAAAGGAAGAGTACTTTTGACTGACTACACTAGAAAAGCATTTTACTATACATTAATACTATATGTATATGAAGTCATTTTGCTGCGTGCTCATATATGGAAGCACTATGTCACGATCTTATGTGTAAGGACACTTTACTTGATAGATTATCACCTTTCGATACCCACTTTCGAAGACCATAGGATTCGATTGCAGGCTTTAAGATTTCATGAAATGCGCTAGCTTTTCGAAGTGGCGGATCTTGTCTGAAGAAGTTACCATGTAAAAAAATTCTAAAGATTCACGGGCCTCCGTGGCCGATAGGTTAAGACGCCGCTCTGCTAATCTTGAGGTTGGTGGTTCGATTCCTGCTGGCTCCATGGCGCAAACACTTTGTGTGGGGCTCCTGGTTGTATTTCTCTTGTGATGTAAACTTCCTTGTGCTATCTCGTCCTTGTATATTGACGATGACTTATAAGCAGGCTTTCATGTCGAGCACACAAGTCAGATGTATGTTGTTCAAATAAATAAATAAAGATTCACAAGTACAGATTATGTTAGTATACATGGCGCTACGCGCCATACACACTACACAACTATCTCATGGACGATGAGATGAAAAGAAAGAGAGAGAGATTCACAACGATACTAACCGATATTGTAAGTGGTTTCAGAAAAGTTGACAATCAAACAGTGACAAGTAAACTGGATACATCAGAACTTAGCACAGTGCGTCCATTAGTTATGCTATCGTGTGTCAGTACACATAATTATGTATTACGGCATGAATAACTAAAAAATAGGAAATAAAATAAGCTTTTTGTAAAAAAAATATCAACCGACTTCAAAAAAGCGCTAAAAAGAATTAAATAATTCTTTAAAATTCTCTAATGACAAAGCGTTATCCAATAAGCACACATCGGTTATCAGGTACCGGCATAAAAACGGTTAAATTTAATATATATAATTTAATATCCACCAAACATTGATTTTAGAAATAATATTTTTTACAAGAAATGAATTGACATATTTATGATTTAATTTATGAATATATACATATAAAAAGTAATGAATTACTTTTTGAAGTTGGTGCCAAACTATTTGAAATATATTAAGAATTGTAGCTAAATTATGCCTAGTACCATAATTAAAATGGGGATGATCATTATCGATTGTGATTGTTTGGCACCAACTTCAAAAAGTAATTCATTACTTTTTATATGTATATATTCATAAATTAAATCATAAATATGTCAATTCATTTCTTGTAAAAAATATTATTTCTAAAATCAATGTTTGGTGGATATTAAATTATATATATTAAATTTAACCGTTTTTATGCCGGTACCTGATAACCGATGTGTGCTTATTGGATAACGCTTTGTCATTAGAGAATTTTAAAGAATTATTTAATTCTTTTTAGCGCTTTTTTGAAGTCGGTTGATATTTTTTTTACAAAAAGCTTATTTTTATAATATTGGTTACTATGTTGGCCAAATCTAGGTTACTTTTATTTATCTATTTGAGTTCGTTCGTACGATGTTGTAACTGGGAGGGATTAAAATGAAAAGTCGGGGGTAATGCTTATTCTTGCACAGAATTCTTACGAGCTGCCTATACGGCAACCGATACTCGATTTTGATCTCATAATTTAGAGCCTTGATCAGGTTACGAGATCTTCACCTGACTAGGAATATATATATATAACATGCAGGACTTTAGAAAATACTTTGGACAGTTGCTCGAATAGCTGTAAGCAATGGTGTAGTCGTAAAAAATGCAGAGGATGTATGCAGTAAGCAGAGGGTATACGCTCAGTTCTGGATGTATACCCTTGAGCGTGTATACTAGAGCTTTTTTTGAGAAACAGGGGTATACAGTTTTCGTTAAAAAATCTAGAAAGTATACAGCGAATAACCCCCGTATAACTCCACGACACCCCTGGTTTTAGGACACTGGAAATTAGGCTGGTTTTTAAATGTGTTATGCTTTTTCAAAACTGTTTACTTATAAATAAATGTTAATCTTAATAAGCAATGAAACATTCTGGATGGGTTGAAAAGTTTTTCATAATCTAAATTTGACGCATAATTTTTTTTTCTTGTTTTTATAGTTTCAGTATTTAATCAATCAATATTGCATCACGGTTAATAAAAAACACC
>CAXHSM010001343.1:0-55000 GCA_964019185.1 Maratus speculifer | reverse complement strand
AAGGGGCGTTGTCTTCTGGTGATGTATAGAACCGCGAGGGGTATTTAAATCAGTTGGATTGTTTTGACTGCGGATGTTCTGACGATGTTTTGGCCTAGTAAAAGGCCGTTTGTTGTCAAATATTAATTATGAAAGTTCAATTGTAGTTTATCTTAAGTGGTGAAAGATGGTGTAGTTTTATGAAATAATTTCTATTAGTTGATAGCGGAAATGTGATGATAAATATGTTGCTGTCATGAACTGTGTTAACATCCAAGGGTTTTTTTACTTTATTTGAACTATTCCTGGACTTTATTTTTCGTCATCGTCCGATTTGAAAATTTCTTCTTCCAACTATGCCATGGTGAGTTGTTCGTTTTGCAACCTGTACCGGTCAGTTAAACTTTACTTTACGTCATGCTATTTGTTTAATTAAGTATTTTTATTGTGTCAAATATGACTTTAATTTTGTAAGATAACATAATTTCAGAAATTATCCTTTTGGTTGAATTTTACCAGATATAATTTTTCTTTGTTTATTATTTCATATATACATATATTTTTATTTTGAATATGTTTTTCTTGAAAAAAAACGTTAGTTTATATTTTAATTTAAATGCTTCTTTAATGACTTTATTACACAACCACACATTGCCAATATTTATTTCAGGTCACCAATTTTAATTTCTTTATCTCTGCTTAAGTTTTATTTAATTTTAGAACGGTTCTGGCCTCAGAACCGATCAGATTCCTCTCCCGTCTCTGTTGTAACCTTTCAGAAAATTTGATACAAATTAAAAAAAAAAAAAATAGTCAAAATTGTTTCTAAATTATATACAGTGTTATAGTAATATTAATATGAATTTTAGAAACTGCAACTAAAAATCTTAATTTGACGCCTAAGAATTTTACAGTAGTCGTCATTTGACGCCTGCCTTTTATCTCCCAATTTCTATCACTGGTTTGTTATATCATATCGCTGTTGAAATGATTTTTCAGTTACATGTTTAACTACCAATTGACCTAATGTAAAAACCTGAACCAATATGTCTGCAGTTTGGAATGAAATAAATTATGCATTCCATTTATATGCGTATGGTTTTTAAGTAAATGATACTAGTTTAAAGAAATTATTGCAGTTTTGTCATTATTATGAATATCAGTATTCAAAAATTCCATTGTTTGTTAAAAAAATGTATATTTTTACATTGTTACTTTTTTTTTCTCAGAATTATAATTTTATTTCCTTTATAAAATGTGTTTAGTTTTGGTATATCTTTCCAATCTCAACTCAAAAAAGTTTTGATTTAGTTTTATAATCTAAATTCAAACAAAACTAAGTTTTATTTTGGTTTACTCAGGTCTGCAACTAAAAAATAGCGTAGGATTTATTGACTGTTAGATTTTTACTCATTGAAACCAGAAAAATATTTAAGTTTAATTAAATGTAATTTTTTTTTCTTTTTACCCTGAAATCTGATATTCTATTCTTGAGCAAGAAACCATATTCAATAATGTTTCCACATGGTAATTTTATATTTCTAAGAGTGGAACTCAAAAGTTATGAAAGCAGAACACTACAAATAGAAAATACTCGTTATTTGAGGAATTAACAAAAGCAGTTACATACAGAGATAAACTTTTACTGTGCTTTAGAAAACTACAAAAATTTAAAGCCTAATCAAGAGGGAAAGTATAATTTGGAACATAGTTACTTGTAATAAAATATGGGTTTTTTTTTTCATCACAGTTATACTTTTCTAATGCAAACTGCCCATGTTTTTGCAACATTACTGTACATTATGGCAGGGTTGGAAAAAAATCATGATTTTTTAAAAAAAATCAAAAAAATCGGATTTATTTGATTTAAATCAGATTTTTTTGATTTAAATTGGATTTATTTGATTTTTTTAGAATCCTATATTTAATTACCGTGTTTTTATGTTTTTACAATACATGGAGCAGTTTTTTATAATGAATAACTAAAAAAAGAAAAAAATATTATTTATAATTTAGAAAAATATTATAAGAAATAATTAAACAGTTAAGAAAATACTATATTCTAGTTACTGATTGGTACTAAAAATTAAACATCTAGGCTTTAATCTAAAGCCATTCTATTATTTTGTAATTGAATTGTGCATACTAAATAAGAAACAAATTTAAATATGCTGTAAATGAATAGAAAATGGTAAAATTTAAAAAACAAATTAAATACAGTAGACTCCCTCAAATCCGCAACTCTCTAAAATCTGCACATATTTTACAGATGTAAACAATGTAGCTTTCAGGTTAGGTATAGGGACAAAATTTGACTTTTTTATTTTTATATCAATTCTATATATATTAATCTGTAACTTTCATTAATACTACTACTAAATTCATGCTTTTTCATGAAGGAAGAATAAATTTATTTCTGAAAAAATTCAAGGTATTGCCAATATCAGTGATGATCACAATCATTTTGCAAAATGCATTTATACATTCATCAAGCTTTTTTTATTATTGAGTTTGCTTAAACCTGAAATAAAACTTCTTTATTTTATGATTTTGGTGTGAATTAGTAGTGCACCTTTAAAGGGCAAATTTCATTGAATAATTTAATAAAAAATGCATCTCATCTTTATAATAAATATTTAGTTATACATTATTGATTATTTACTTCATCTTTGTTGCTTTCAATATTTTAATTATTTTTAATTATCTAAATTATTTTTTTAGTTTATTACCTAACAATTGTTTTAATGGTTTACTATATTATAAGCATTCATTATAATTTCAATTGCATTATTAATTACAATCAAATTACTGTTTAAAAAAATGTAAACAAACCCATGACCAGAAATCTGCACAACCTCTGGTCCCAAGCTGTGCGGATTTGAGGGAGTCTAGTATATTCATCTAATGCAAGCTATTTATTAAGGGATAAAATTCACAATTCAATATTTTTTAAGTAAATAGGAAAAAAATCAGGGATTTAATTGTTTGAACAAAAACACTAATTTAGAAGCTTTGTCTACTCCTAATTTATTATGAAGGCTTGAATGAACTAGTCCAAAGAAGAAAATTGTCTTTCTACTCCAGCAGATGAAGCCACGGCTGTTGTTATTTGGTAAATAAATTTAATTTCAATTTCGCTGAATCTCTCTTTACCTCCCATTACATAAAAGGACTTCCACCAATCATAATATCAGAAACTTTTTTCTCAAGCAATGGTAATTTTTGGAATGGGTCATTTTTTGCTTGAAAATGTACTACAGTGGTGAGAAGATTTAAACAATCTTCTTTAATGAATGCCAAACCTTCATTATTTCCCCCCGACACTCAGTGAAATTTCATTTCGATTTAAAACAGAAGGACTTAAAAAAACTCCAGCAAAATGACAACCATTAATAGCTTATTCATATCTTGCTTTAAATTTTGTAATTCTATCATTATCTAAAACATTTTCTAACTTTTTACCCAAAATTTCCCTTTGATATGTGCATTCATGTGATATTGCAAAAAATTGATTTAAATCAAATGATTTTTTTTTAAAAATCAGTTGATTTAAATCAGTCGATTTAAATCATGCCAACCCTGCATTATGGAGGTAAAATGGTGGCCAATTTTAGATTTAACACCTTGAAAAAACATTCAATTAATCAGCTATAACGCAATCTTGAAAAAAGCAGTATAGTAGTGCCACCTATAGGGCAATTTACACCCAAAACTAAACAACATTAATGTATATCAGAAACTGTCTGAAGCTGTAGTTTGATTATAAAAAAAAAAATCATCCTTGAGGTAAAGCTATTGCTTTAAGCATGAATAATGCAGCATAGCAGCGTCATCCGTTGAGCAATTTACACCAAAAAGTAATAAGCACGAAGTTATGTCAAAGATTAACTTAATATGAAATTTTATAAAAATACATACATTAGTTTGAGACAGAACTATTGTGGAAATTATGAATAATGCAGCATAGCAGCGCTATCGGTTTGGCGATATACACTAATAACTAAACATCTCGAGTTTATATCAAGGTCTAGCTGAATCTAAAGTTTTGTCAAATTATGTGCATCAATTCTTGAGATAGAGTGCCCATAAAATTTGTCACATACAGACTCACAGAATGACAGATATTTTCCAAAAACCATCAAAACGTGTTCAGGATCTTCTAAAACGTTTAAATATACCAAAAACTGGAAGTCAAATTTTTCACGAATTCAATATTTACTTCTTGAAAAGATAGATTAAAGTAATAAATGCATACTTCAAAATTTTATGTTGAATTTTTAATTTTATCATTTCCATTAATTGGCATATTATTGCAATAATTTTACACATGAATTAATATTTAAAAAGAGAAGTTGCATTTAATTACATATCTAGATTTTTTTTCATATAATCAAGTTTTTTTGAAATTGTGAACTTTTTGTATATACTTGTACAAAATATATTCAGAATTTTTGAATAAGAAATTATTATTATATTTAAGTTCCTATTTAGACACTTTTAATAAAGTTATTTACATGCATATATGCAACTTAATAAGATTCAGCTGCTGTATGGCATGAGATTTTTTTTTCAATCACTGCACTTGCGAAAGATTCAATTTGTTGATTAAACTTTTTCTGAAATGTCTATTCTCAAGAGAAATTTTGCAAAGGGTCTTGTGTTTCAAACAAGAAAAAATGTGAAGGATCCTTTCAAGTCTTCTCAAACAGATTTCTGCTCAGAGATCAGATTACCCACATTAAAATTTTCATGTGAGACACTCAACATAAAAATAAACAAAATAAAAAGTATGAGAATGTAGCTATTACAAAATTTTCACTATATTATTTCATAAATGAAATTTCAATTTTTCCAGTTCGGAAAAATTGAAAAATAAGCCTTCGGAAAAAAACCGAAAAAACCCGTTTTCCCCCCCAATTTTTCCGTTATTTTTCCGAGCATTCCCATCTCTATTGATAGCAGTAAAATCCATTTTTGTAACAGAAAAATCTACACCCAGCAATAACTTTTTTTTTTTCGCACTCCTTTGATGAAATTTGCCTTTTTTTACGATCTTTAGGTGAAATCTACTGGTTTTTACAATTTCTCGATGAAATTTGGCGTTTTTGCGATCTGTCTGCGAATTCTGTCACTTTTTTCACAATCTTTTGATGAATTTTTTCAATTTTTTGCAATCTTTAGATGAAATTTTTCACTGTTTTCGCAATCTTTTGGTGAAATTTGATGTTTCTTCATGATTTCTCTGTGAAATCTGCCTTTATTTTTTCAATCTTTTGACAAAGTTTTTTTTTTCAATCTTTTGATGAAATTCGTCATTTTTTCGTGAAATTTACCGTTTTTTACGATTTCTCTGTGAAGTTTGCCTTTTTGGTGATTTTTGAAGAATTTTGCAATATTTTGAAAAAAATCTATCTTTTGACAAAATCTGTCTTTTTTCACAATCTTTTGAAGAAATCTGAAGTTTTTTTTGGCAAATTTTGAGGAGTTTTTTGGGAACTTTTAACAAAATTTTCCCCAAATTTACAAAATTTTTCATGATCTTTAGATAAAATCTGGGGTTTTTCAAGATCTTTTGATGAAATCTGCCTGGACAAAATTTTGCGATCCTTTAATATATATATATATAAAATGACCATTTGTCAAAATTTGTGATATTTTATGCCCAAATATTTAGATTCATAACTTTTTTTATTTAAATAAAGTTTTTGGAAACGATTTCCTTAATTTTTCAGAAAATTCGAAAATATCGCTTCTAAATGTTAAAAGATGAAAAAGAAAATTCTTTAGAGGATACGAAATGTCACTAAGAGTAAATTTGGATACAGAAGGAAATAAAATGGTCGTTTTTGTGCAGAAGCAGTCAAAATAACTCATTTGAAGTAGTTTTTAGCAAATACAGTCGTGTCTCTATATAACGAAATCCATCGTTCCAGTAAAAAATTCGTTAAATGGAGAAATTCGATGTATAGAAAATGATATTAAAAATTGTATTTAATGTGTAAATTTTGAACAAATATTATTTTTGATGTTTTTAATTAAGAATTTGAAATGTTTAAATGTAAATATTAACCTAACATTCTATTTCTTAATTATTTAAGCAGTTTCAAAAAAAAAAAAAAAAAGAACAGACATTTATTTGAAAGCTTAATGAAAATCAAATAATGAAGACTTGCATTAATTTCAGATGAAGAAATCTGTAATTTTTTTGTTGTTTTGATTTTAAAATTGTTACGCTCAAAAAAAAAAAAAAAAAAAAAAAGCTCAAATTTTAGCAAGGAACGAAAAATTGTAGTTAACATTTTCCTCCATTTGAAGGCTTCTCTTATGTGCCTCTCATTGATTCCTTTCTTATATGTGTAACAATCTAATTGACTCTGTTTTGAGAAGGATGTTGAAAGGTGTGTAGGAGGTTGGATGAATTTGTTGGATTTAAAGAACAAGGAGCTAAGTAATATAAAAAAACAACACTGAACGATAAATCAAAAATAAGTATGGAAAATTGAATAAATTAAGACCAATTTATGAAAAAATTCGCTATATGGAGATAGATATTTCGCTATATAGAGACTGTTTTTAATGCAATCATGCGAAAAGGCGACCGTTCCTACAAAAAATTAGTTATATAGAGAAATTCGATGTATGGAGTTTCGTCATAGGGAGACTTGACTATTTTTGTTTGGTGCTGGTCTATGACCCCTGTTACATGGTTTTTAAAAAAAGAACACCTACCGATTTCATGTGTTTCCAAACAAGAATAAATTCAGAAATGAACCAGAAATTGATTTCTTTGGATTTTAGAACAATAAAAATGTTCCTCTAGAAAAAAATAAAGAGTGCTACAAATTTATTTTATTTTGCTCATGATCTGGGCAAAAATTCTTCTCTTCCCATAATAAATCAACCCTATTGATTACAGAAGTTACTTTAAAATACAAACCTTCAACCAAATTGTCAGGTATCTCAGCTGCAAGTGCAGTCTTCTTGGTTCCCATTGCCCCTTCAAAAAATCCTTTAGAAACACTCAACAATGGCCAGTTCTCTTCTGATTTATTTATTGGACAAGGGGGTTGCAGCAGCACTGCATTAGGATCGGGCTGAGGTAAAGTAACTTCAGCCTTTTCAAGGATACCTTTCAATGTTTCACTTTCCTCTTGCAATCCATGGGTGACTGCACACAGATAAGCCACAGAAGTTTGCCCACAATTCTAATAGAAAATTAACTGAAATTAACTACTTATCTTTTTACAAAATATATACATATCATACAAATTTTTAAAATTACATATTGAGCTTAAAGAATTCTAATTTGTTAAAGGATTAAGGCAAAATTATATTAAGAATAATTACTGATCAGGGTTGGCAAGTTTTTGCCGAAGGTGGAAAAAAAAATCGGAGAAAAAACCTGGTAAAAACCGCCCTGGCAAAAATAGGTTTTTGCCGAAGAGGTGGCAAAAATAGGCTGTCCATTTAATTTTTTTACCCAGAAAGAGAAAAAATATTTCATGAAAGAAAAAATAAACTGCACATTTAATTAAAAAATCAATATTATTCTAAATTTATTTTAACTTTTAAGTTAAATAAGTATAATTATGCATTTTATGAAAGAATACTAATTTTTATAACAAGATTATAAATGAAAAAAATACCAATTTTATATAAATAAATAGAAACTTCATTTATTCATGTTTATACAATTATTAATAACTAGAAGACAGCCCATCAAAATGACGTGTTTGCATTTTTAAAAGGATGATAAAAAATTACAACTGTGATCAATCAGCCCCTTTAGGCTTAAGCAATTTTTAAAAATACAGCGATTAAACATGGGGAAATAATCTATAAAAAAAAAAAAAAAAAATTTTAACAGAAATTTGCATTTAAAACCATAACAAAACTATCTGGTGGATGGTGGGATTGTAATGAACAAATCCTAAATACATAAATTTTAAAAGAATAAAGTAAGGCAAAAAATTAATTATAAAAGATTATATTGTGAAACTACAGCCAAAAAATATATAAAAATACTGAGAGAAAATAATAAAAATATCTAAAATGTATTTCAAAAAATTCCTATTTTGGCCCATTTTTAAGCTAATACTTAAAAGAAAACACTTTATAAGATCGAAAACAAATGTCAACAATAAAGAGTAAACAATGGGCGTGTTCGGGAGACACATGCGCCTGTTAATGAGCGCACAGAACCGAGTACTATTTCCGCTGTAAGATCCACTCCATGTGCTTGTCTCCTAAGCGCGTGCAGCTCTTGAACACGCCCAATCATTCGCGAGTCGTGATGTTACAATGGAGTCATTCTAAAGATTCCTTCATGGAATTTGTCATTCTTGAATCGCAACATTGTTTTTCTCGTAATTTAACATTTGTTTTTTCCGTAATTGCTGGTTGTTTTATTTAGAACTTAAACATTATAATTAATTAACTTTTGTAGATTTTACAGAAAATGAGTAATGAATAAATCTTTTATATGTATATTTCCATAAATTGAACAATTAGAATACTTAAGTCTAACGTCGACGCAGTTACAATAAGTTTCTTTTTCTCGTGGATGTGTTGACCCCGGAATCGTTATACACGGAGGGGTTTTATATATATAATTCACATAATAGAACTGTTGAGACTGAGTAAAGCATTTAGTTTATAGTTTACATATGTTAGAAATTCTAAGAAACAGTTATAGTAACCTAAATTTAATTTAATATTTAAAATTATATTTAAAGCAGAAAACTATTAAATTTCAAATATTTCAGCAATATCTTCCTCACAACCTAAATTTTGCTGCTTTAGCATGGCATAACAGTAAACAAGTTTTGAAAGAGTATCTGTTGATAGCTTATTTCGAATCTTAGCTTGCACAAATGAAAAATTTGAAAAAAAAATCTTTCAATAGCAGCACTACTTGCTGGACATATTTGAAGGTGCGCTACTATGGTGTGCTTAAATGATTAAATTTGTGAAAAGTTCAATATGAAGGTGAAATGTCTATTTGAGAGAAATAATTTCATGAAGGGTCCTGTTTGAGGTTAAAGAATTTTGTGAAGGGTCCTGTTTTAAGATAAATTATTTTATGAAGGGTCCTTTAAAGGACCTAAAATGTTCCTAATTGTCCTGACTTAAGATAAAAAAAAAAAAATTAGGTATGTAATTTTTTATTTTGTTCTTAAATTCTTAAGTAAGACTGAATCCCATTTATTTTTCAAAGATTTAAAATATTTAATATTAATTAGCAAATTAAAATATTAAATACACACTGTTAAATTTAATTGTTTATACCATTAATATCTTTATTAGCGTGCAGATTTTATTACACATTAATGACAAATAGGTTTTTTCCATTTTTCCCCTGGTTTTTTCCAGTTTTTGCCACTGTCCTGGCAAAAATACCTTTTTGCCGGCAAAAATGCCAACCCTGTTACTGATGTAATTTTTTCATAACATTTTTATGAAATTATAATCACAATTAACACTGACGTAAGAAACAAATAAGTAAAAAGTATTTTTATTTTTAAAAACACCATAAAAATAAAAAATATGCAATCTGCTTCGAAGAGATGAACATGCTAAGAATATATGCTGATGTTACTATCAAGATCCAAATCTTGCTTCATCTACAATATCACCAGTACATGCTTTTTTTTGCCTGATGAAGAAGGATCCCTTCGAAAAGAATTGTACATTTTGACTTTTATGGTATTTTTAAAAGTTTTAGTGAATATTAAATTGATAATTTTAAAAATAAGAATTAAAATCTAATAAACAACCAAAAAATTGTTTCTTTGTGCATGAAAAACAAAAAATTTCCATAAATATTTAAGTTTATAGATATGAAATTACTTTTCGTGTCAAAAGAATAAAAAATTTATTCTGAATTTTATACTCCTGCTTTTAACATATAGTTATAATACAAGCATGTTAAATAATATCCCATTATATCAATCATACAAAAAATTGGAATAAGATATAATGATGTACTAGTTAATTACAATTTAAAATTAAAATTTTGCTAAATAAATTTGACTAAAAAATCTCTTGATGAACTCCTCTCCACAGATTCCTCTTTGCAATAATAGATTATGTTATAAAAATGACAAACCAATATCATTAAAAAATAATAGTTAGAAGTTTGCAAATTTTTACCTGTGTTTATAAAAAGTCTGAGATGCAGGCTGAATAAAATAACAAAAGAAAGACAAAACAAAAAGTTTACAATTTTTTAATGGGCCCAGTTCATTCCTATTAGCTTTAATGTAAAAATATATCTTTAACATGATGCACAAAATTGTTTATACACCAGTTTTTTGATTTTGTATATTTATTTTTTTATGTACATATACATATATATACACACACACTGGTGATATTTATGAACCCTGGCTACATGTGAAATGCAGATTCTTCCACAAAAGAGTAAAATAATGAAACAATTTAAGAGTTTTAATAATAATTTTATATGAACCACCATTTTTACATTACAGTGAAAAATTTTTACATTACAGTGTCTTTATTTATACTTTACTTAAAATTTTATAATACACTAATTCATCAAAATTATAAATTTAAATACAACATACAAAAAAAACAAGATAATTATATAAAATTATAATATTAAAATTATATAAAGAAAGAAAATTAGATAAAACATATTTACCTTCATAATTTTGACTCTCTCATTCACGTCTCCCAAGAATAGAGCATTTTGGAATTGACCACTAGTATCTTTACGTATCTCAGCTATTTTCATCATTTTTCTTAGCTTTTCCAAGTTTCCAGTGATAAGATACAAGAAAGATAATTTATCAAAGTTTTTGGTCCTTTGATATGCCATTTCAACTACCTATAAAACAAATCTTGTAAATAAATAACACATTTGTTACATACACAGAATAAGCTATTGTCTGAAAAAGTTTGAAAGAACAAAGACAAGAAATTTTACAAAGCAATATGTTTTACAGTAAAGAAAGAAAATCGTAATAATGCTTAGAATGTTAAATTATAACAGTACTAAATGTGGAAAGTTATATAAACCTCAATTTATTTTAGCTACCCTAGGATGCGTATAGCATTGTCATTGCAGCAATCTTGACAAAATGTTTCATTTGATGAGAAAGAAGCAGCTGAAATAACCGAAATTGCTCAATTTTGATAAATGAAACAAATTCAACAAATGAAAGGAGTGCTTTTTATTTGTACTTATTTATACTTTCACATTGTTACTTTTATTAAACCTTAAAAAGGGGTTGCCTATTAAAATATTCAGAGTTAGGATTCCTTTAATATTACACACAATTTTATGGCATTAAGCGACATAAAATTCTCTAAATGCCTGTTTTCTATGACAAAAAGATATGAACACACACCTCAAAAATTGTTTTGCTGAAAAACAATGGTAATCTTCTATTTTCAGTAACAAAATCATTTAAACTTTATTTTAAAATACAAAATTATTCTTTATTATACTCCCACAAACGCAGACCAGGATTGAACAGGATGACCAGGATGAAGACACTGTTTTCCATATTTTTATATTATATAACTTAGGATAAGATCTAAAATTACAATGGAAGTTGGGTTTTTTTTTTTTTTTTTTTTTGGATTAGGTACCACTTCACTTTTGACAGGCCTGGATAGATTCCTTTATTTTTATTCTAACATAAAATATAATTTTTCTTGCATATAGTAACATAGGATTTCATACAACAGCCTCCCAGCTTAAATAATTAAGATTTTTTTTTTTTTTTTGGTTAGTAAATAGTATGACTTATCCTGAATAATAGATATTTTGTCAACTATACTCATAAGTTACTTCTGTGTAACCACATTAATTTTCTGGAAAGCAAATGTTAAAGATTTTAAAAATGTGTGGAGTAGACATTAAACAAAGTCTCTTGTCAAACAATTTGATTCAACTCAAATAATGATGGAAGTCTGAAAAACAGATCTCTTAATTTAGTCAGAAACTAAGGAAACATAAGAAATAAAGTTATTTTCCCTTTTAATCTCTTAATTTTTTTTTTGGCTAGCTATAAAAAAAACCTCAGTGAAATTACAAATGCAATTTTGAAGTTATGAAACCATGTTCCTTTATAAATAGATTAGTTTGTTACATTTTTCCACAATGTATCACCACTATTGATCTGTTTTTAAATAGGCTCACATCAGATCAATTAATACACATTTTTTTTAATGTCAGTATATTTCACTGCATTCTGTCTTGTTGATTGAAAGTCTTAAATTCTTATTTATTTAGTTTTTCCTTATGTTCAATATGGTTTTTTAGCTCACAGGCTATCATAGCCTGAGAGCTTATGTGCTCGTCCGTTCTGTATGTACGTTCGTGCGTAAAGTGATAACTCATGATAAAAATATCGGATCCACTTGAAATTTTGTATATAGGTATATCCTGATAAGGCGCTTCCCTGATTAGTTTTTGGAGTTCATTCAATATGTATAAGAGGGGGAACGGGGGGCTCATGCCCCTCCCCTTAATTGATATAAACGGAATTTTCATGCAGAATTAAAAGTTTTCGTTCAAAATTGAGATATAGGATCATTCTGATGAGGCGAGTCCATGGCTGTTATTAGGTGTTCATTGAATAAGTATAAACAGGGGAGATGGGGGTTCTAATGCCCCTCCCCTTAACTTGTATAAATGGATTTTAAGCAGAATTGTCAGATTTCGTTCAAATCTCTGAATAGTTTTGGAAGTTTAATGGTTAAGTATAAAAGAGGGGAATAACTCTTCTTGAATTATATAAATGCTAAATGGGTTTTTATTAAGAATTATCTCATTTGCTCTGAATTTTGGATATAGATTTTTTATATGATAAAGCATGTCCTTGATAGTTTAGGAGGTTCAATGATTAAGTATAAAAAAGGAGAAAGGGGAGAGCTGTTTCCCCTTAATTTTTTTTTCGAATGGAATTAACGAAAATACAAGGCTGTAATGTACAATTAGTATGTGTAGACTGTGAGCTCAAAACCATCAGTTTAACTGGGCAATATTCTTTTTATTTCTATTAAATTCAAATGGTTCATATTGTTTACAATTAATGGTCTTATATTAGCATTCAAATTATTATGCTGCATTAGCGCAAGCAATTGTGAATGTATATAATTTGAAATTTTACAAATATATATGTATTTTCAAAATGCAGAGGAAACAGAGATACAACCATTAACTTACATCCTTCATTACAAAACTAAACTAGCTTATCCATTGCATATATAACAACAAAGAAAAATAATGCATCAAGCATAACTTATGAAGCACCAAAATATTCAGGAAAATGAATAGATATGATGGACAGCTACAGATATTTATATTTTTATTCTATTTTTTTTCAGCCCATTTTCTCTCATAGCAATTTTTTAAATGATGCTAAAAAAGTTTAAATAATTTTCTTTCAAAAATTACTAGGATAAAGATATATATATATATATTAAGATAGCTTCTTTCTCCTTAAAATGAAAATAGTGTAAGTTGTGGCAAATATTTCAAAAATGCAAAAGACTAAGGAAAAAAAAAAAAAAAAAAATCCTAACAAGAAGTCATTCATAAGGTTTTATTTATATAAAGCAGAAAAAAAGTATAATAAGATAGCTATGAAATACATTTTCTAAGAAATGAAAATAAAAAGCAATATGTTTCTTATACTATTTTCATACTGCAAGTAGATGAAACTTTTTAAAATAAGCAAAGAAATATATATATATAATTTAGATACACCAACAAAGGTATAAGTTCATTAAATGACATAAAATACAAAATATAGTACCACATGATTTTTATAGACAAATACTATAATTACACACATACTTGGTGATTTCCATGAAGTAAGGCAGCTTCACCCAATTTTTCCCAGCAGGCTTTGTCATCCAATATTCTAGCTGCATCTAATGCAATCTGTTTGAAAATAAATAATAGGTATAAAGGTCCATAAACAAATCAAATATGCTTAAAGTTTAGACAATTTAATAAATTCTTACTTTTAATAACTTTAAAAAAATAACAATTTACCAAAAATGTTTACATAGAACCAAATCATGTCATAAATCAAGCATTAAGTTTGTTTCTTTGTTTTTTAAATTTAACAATTTTCTTAAAATTAAACTAATATAGACTAAATATTTTTCAGTTTTGAATGAATAAAAAGATTAAGAAATTTAATTCATTATGAATATTTTTTTCTTCTTTTCATTCTCCTAAACATTTAGAAATTTCAGAACAACTTATGTGGTTATATATAAAATATAGCTTAATAAAATTTTATACTTTAAGTAAAAATTCTGAGATTTTTATAAAATCAACGATACATACAAAATGCTGCAGTATCTTGAACTAAAGATAAGCTGTAAACACAAGTATTTACTTTTAAGTATTAATGTACAATTATTTTAAGATTTTAATTTTTAATATTATTTTCCAATGCAACATGTAATTATGCATTAGCATTGCCTTAACACTTACCAATGATTAAAAATCTAATAAAATTTTTGTACACAATGTCTTGCATAGATTTTAAAATTATAATGGGTCAATCCATTTTAAGCAGTCCAGCACTGGTCATTTGACCATTTTTAAAAAACCTGAAATTTTTTGTGCAACAACCCTAACATGAGAGAAGTTCAAAATGACTTATTTTATTTTTACTATTTTATGTTTGTACATGGGAGCCATCTTTGTTTCATAGCGTGCAGCAATTTTCTCACATTGAAGGGTTTACAGAATTGTCAATATCTCACCTTTTATTTGTCCAATTCAAATGGGGTTTGCGGCAATTTGTTCAGAATAAAATGAGCTAAAACTTCAGCAATAGAATAGTTTCTTAAAATAAATTCTTACTGGCGAAATTGTAGCATAAAGTTTAAGGTTTTTTTCCAAAATCTGTCCGTTTAAAAGAGGGAATTTTTGATACAAGGAAAACTGTCAACATGACAATTTTTTTTTTACTAATAGATCGAAAGTACATGTACACACACACCAAGTTCTAGATCTGAGATATAATTTGTCTTTGTGTAAAAAATTCCTAAAAATGTCAAAAATCACACTTTTTAGGCTTTGGTATCTCTGGTGGGGTACCAGATAAAAATCTGAAATTTGGCATTTGACAGTATTTTATCATAGTACTATGCACAAAAAATTTCTAGAAGGAGATTTGATTGCAAGCTGAGATATGGCATAGACAATATGTGAAAACAATACTGCCAAACTACTGCTTTACTGCAGTCACTGGTAAGTATTTATCGCAGAATGTCATTCATTTTTTGTATGATTATTTTATCTTTAAATAAAAGTAACTCAAAATAAAGCTTTTTTCAAAGCTTAGCAATTAATAATAATAATAATAAAAAATGTGCCTAAGGCTTACATTTTGTATGGTTTCCATAATTTTTGTTTTAAATAATTCTAGTAGCCTAGTTCTTTAATCAATAATTTTACATAAAAAATATTTTTATATCAGACATGAAAAAAAGAGAGAAAAAAAAAAAAAAAAAAAGAAAATAAGGAAAAGAAAATATGTTAATATACAAGGTGAGATATGATGAAATATGTGAATAGGGTTTCTAAAATGGTTTTCTACGTACAACCGTACAATAATTAATAATGCACTAGTAATAGATAAAAAAGTATTATGTTAAGTTTTATGTTGACATTTTCAATAAAACCTTGTTTTAATTAAATTCCCATAAGTTCTACCCTTCACGTTTTTCACTTATTCCCCCCCAAGTTCAGTTTATTTGTTAGTTTAACTTAAGTTTAAGAAATGGGATTAAAAGTTAAACTTTGGCTGAGTAGTATAAAATACACAAAAACAGTTACTCGTGCAAGCCATACATAAAGTTTAAGTATTTAATTATGCACCTTTTTTATATTTATAGGACATTTTTACTTTTAATTAATGTAAAAGATATTTTCACAGTTATTTCATTTGTGTTATTTCATTTGTAACTTCACATAACAAGTTTGTTACTTAAAATGCCATGTCAAAAGGATTTCGGTAATGGTAGGTTGGTTGGTAACCATATACTAGAGTTAATGTTAGCTTATTAAACTTGTTTGTTAAGTTGTTGAATTATTTAATAGTACTTTTTCCCAAACTATGCTAAAATTTTTTAATTAACTGTAACTGTAATGTTTTTGTCAGTATAAATATAAATTCAGCAGATGTAGCTAATGTATACCTGTCTAGCTTGTAAACATATTACTGTTTGTTAGTTTAAAAATCACAAGCTTCTGTTCAATCTCTCTATTAGTTCGTCTTTATTGCCTGTCATTCAAGTAGGATGCTATTTTAGTGAGCTAATTATTTCTTTAATTAATGATGTAATATTTAATTTATTTAGATATCGAATAGTTTTGATTAGATTTACAAATTTATGCATAAAAATGGAATGTAATGTGGGAGAATTGACTGGTGAACTCTGTCATAAGTGATGTTATGGTCCAGTTTCGAATAATTTAAAATTACTAAGTGAATTAAATGACACAGATCAAAATTTAATTCTTTTAAGGACCAATAGAAATGTTAAAAACATATGCAAATACCATGAGATAAAGTATCTATTAAAATATCATCTATTTGGTAAATCTTGCTCTGATCCTTTAAAAATACATAAAAAGATTATTACTAAAGGACTGAATGAAATAAAAATGGAATATTTATTAAAAAAGAAAAGATATCAGGTACTGCTTAGCCAGAGATTAAAGACCTGTCACGTGAGTTAAAGGTCCGAGTAAGACGAGTCTATTCTTGATAATAGGATGAAGGCAGAGAAAGGGGGTTTTCCCCTAATACTGGTTTTCTAGGAATGGAGAGGGAAATAAATGCTACCAGTAGTTTCGTATTCACTTGTCCCCAAGATTTTAAAAAGAGGATTTTTCATCTTATCTAATAATAATACATTATTTTCTTTTCAAACGAACGAAACATGTTATAATTTTTTAGACACTTAAACATGTTTTATTTTTATTTATATTATTTTTTTTTAATATCATAACATGAAACAATTTTAAATGGTGTGAAAAATAAACACCGCTATAAAAGAAATGTTTTATTTCTTCTTTAACGTCCATTAAAAAATAAATAATGATGGAATTTTCAATTGCATAAATAATTTATTTTAAAAAAAATAGTGTTAAGTAAATAAATAGTCATATTTACTGTAATTTCGCATACGTCATTGCAATTTTTTTTTCTCAAATAAATTAAAATTTTTGACATCGATTCTTTAAAATTAAAAATACATTTATTTTTCAAAAGTTCAAAATTGTTGTTTTGAAATTTTCTTTTATTATTATTAGAACATTTTTATTTTGCCACAATTATTCTATTTATACTTTATTAAATTATTTTCCTTAATGAAACTACTTAACATATCGAAATAACATTTTAAAATACACAAATAATAATAAAAATAATAACAAAAATTAGAGGTCTTTTCTCTTTTCCGAATTCGTGAATACTTCATAAATATTTCATACGAGACAAAACAATGTCACTTCTTTCCAAGAGTAGTTTTCTTTTATTTTGACACTTTCCCCAGCGGAATCCCATTTCATGAAGAACTTTCCGTAATGTCTCTTTACCTTTTGAAAATTTGATATTTTCTTTTAACTTGGTTAACAATTTCGGATTTGTAGGCACGATTTCATCTTTTGTGTAGAATTCCTGGATAGTTATTCGAAATACGTCCAAATTAAAATCATCCAAGTTGACATTTTCTATGATTGTCTTCGCTTTTTTCTTTTTAGGAGAAGCGAAATCACCCGAATTGTTATCGCCTTCTTTGCGAATTCTTTTTATAGTGCTCTCCAAAACACCAGCAATTAAGCTAGCTCTTTTATTTGCATGTGATAGTGGAACAGTTAGGCAACCTTTATCAGCTTCGTTATCACAATATTTTACAATATAATGTAAAATATTTTTGGTTGCACTATGAAAGTGCTTGCCTTGAGAACTTTTAGACTCTCTTAAATCCATTTTACAGATGTAAGAGTGAATACAAAATAGCAATAAAAAGCTTCGTTTGTGAAAATAACAAACAGAATACAGCGAGTAAGAAATAACGTTAATAATAGTACAGCCAAAACAGGAATGACATGCGGTCAGGTCAGACGGGTTGGGAGAAACCTGCATTTCGTCCCTTCCTAATGTTTCCCTACCTTCGGAACATTCCATTATTTTGGCAGTATGCCAGTCCAGTTCTTTAAACGCTGGTCCAGCAGTAGATCTTATTCCTGGAAAATCTTTATGCAAGACATGTTGTAGAAAACTTTTTGTTAAAACAGAAGAGTGTATTAATTATAGTTTAGAATCACCATCTGAAAATACAAATGTATTAGAGTGTGATGATATATATGTTCCTACACCTGAACATATAAACATTTTAGATGCAACATGCTCAAATTTAGGTTTATCCCCAGTTTCCAAGGTAAAAAAACTAAATTCGAAAAAAAAAAAAAAAAAAATTGTCTTTGTCTGCAAAACAGCAGATAAAGAACAAAAGATAAAAATTATAAATTTACTTCCAGATTCGTGGCCCAGGAAAAAAATTAGTGCTGAATTTCAAGTCTCGGAACGTTTAATAAAAATGACAAGGGAACTTACGAAGACATATGGGATACTACCAGATTTATTGAAAAGTAATAGTGGAAAAGAAATTGATAAAGAAACAAGTATGAAGGTCTTAGACTTTTATACAAGTACAGAAAATTCAAGATTTCTCCCAGATAAGGAAGATTGTGTTTCTGTCCAAATTGATGGCCTTAAGCAGCACAAACAAAAATAATTATTACTTTGTAACTTGAATGAGCTTTATGAAAAATTTAAGAATGATCATCCAGAATGTAAAATAGGCCATTCAAAATTTTGTGAACTGAGACCTAAGTGGTGTATAATTGCTGGTGCATCAGGAACATACACCGTTTGTGATTGTTTATACCACCAAAATGTTAAATTAATGATTGATGGTGCAAAGTTAAATGTTAGTTACAAAGATCTTCTTCAAATGCTTGTGTGTGATTTAAATAGTTCAGAATGTATGCTAAGACAATGCACTAATTGTCCAGGTGAATAAAACCTATTAGAAATGCTATTGGAACAATGACTCTGAAGAAATTTCAGAAAATATAAATTACAGACAGTGGGTTATGACTGATCGTGCTGAGATGGTTTCAATTATTAATACTAAAGAAGAATTTTGTGAAATTTTAGTGGTAAAACTACGTGCTTTGAAGAAATATCACTATGTGTGTAAAGAACAATCAAGATTTCTTAAACACAAGAAAGAAAATTTACTGGATTCAGAATGCATTGTAGTGGGTGACTTTTCGGAAAATTTTACATTTGTAATACAAGAAGAAATACAAAATTTCCATTGGGGGAATAAGCAGGCCACTGTCCATCCCTTTGTATACTATTATAAAGACAGTAATCTTGGTAAATGTAACAGTAGAAGTTTTTGTGTTATCAGTGATCAACTTACACATGATGCAACCACAGTCCATTCATTCCAAAAACATGTGATTAATGATAAAAAAAATACTGTCCCATCTGTATCAAAGGTCTTCTATTTTAGAGATGGAGCTCCTAGCCAGTACAAAAAAAAAAAAGAATTTTATAAACCTTTGTCATTATGAGATAGACTTTGGCCTTCAAGCAGAATGGCACTTTTTTGTGACTAATCACGGCAAAATGCTTGTGATGGGATAGGAGGAATTACAAAAAGAGAAGTAACCAAAAGAAGCCTACAGATGAGAGCTGAAAATCAGGTCATCTCTCCTGAAGAAATGTTTAATTTCTGCGACAAAAACCTTCCCGGCATTAAGTTCATGTATGTTTCAAGCGTAGAAGTGACCAACCATGCAAATGAATTATATAACAGATATCAATGCTGCTTGCCAGTCCCTGAAACTTGTTTCTTCCATAAGTATGTTCCCGTAAATGAATCATTAATACAATGTTACCATACTTCGAACTCAAGTAATTTTATGGAAATAAAGATATGGAAAGGTCTTTAAAAGTTTATACTGGCGAAAGGTGAGATTGTTGCATATGCGTATGATGAAAAGTAGTATCTTGGAATTATTAATGAAGCGACCCTTGAACATAGTGATTTAAAAGTTAATGCCTAAAATGGCTAAAAACTTCATTTAAGTTATCAAGAGGTGAAAAGACTTGGGTGGCTTCAAATCAAAATTTTGAGAAAGATCACTCCTAGGGAACTGACAACAAATAACTAGTCGAAATCATAACATCTTTCGTAAATTGTGTGAAAATATTTCTCAGCTCTTTCTTATTATACATATTATCTTAGTAAATGAAACATTTGTTATTAAATTGTTTTCAACAAACTATATTTTTGTGTAAATATTGTAATAAAATAGATAGTTCTCCTTTCTCCTATGGTACTTATAATAGCATTTCTTAACATCTTGTCTTCACCATATCTCTGCTTGCAATCAAATCTCCTTTTTGAAATTTTTTTTGCATAATACTACGATAAAATACTGTCAAAGGCTGAAATTTCAGATTTTTATCTGGTGCCCCACCAGAGATATAAAAAAAGTGATTTTTGACATTTTTGACAAATTTAGAAGTTTTTTACACAAAGACAAATTATATCTCAGATCTAGAACTTGACATGTGTGTACATGTACTTTTGATCTATTTGTAAAAAAAAATGTCATGTTGACAGTTTTCCTTGTATCAAAAATTCCCTCTTTTAAACGGACAGATTTTGGAAAAAAAACCTTAAAACTTTATGCTACAATTTCACCAGTAAGAATTTATTTTAAGAAACTATTCTATTGCTGAAGTTTTAGCTCATTTTATTCTGAACAAATTGCTGCAAGCCCCATTTGAATTGGACAAATAAAAGGTGAGATATTGACGATTCCGTAAACCCTTCAATGTGAGAAAACTGCTGCACACTATGAAACAAAGATGGCTCCCATGTACAAACAAAAAATAGTAAAAATAAAATAATAGTCATTTTGAACTTCTCTCATGTTAGGGTTGTTGTACAAAAAATTTCAGGTTTTTTAAAAATGGTCGAGTGACCAAAAAAATATTTTCTGGACCACTTGAAATGGACTGACCCTAATAGAATAATAAATATAAATAAATAACTAATTGTTCATAAATATTCTATTAGTTAATAGCAATAAAATTGATATTTTTAATTAATTGGTATATTATTTCTTTTATTGATGTCACACATATAGATAATATAGTTATAAATTTATAATATATTAGGTTAAATATATGAAGAGACAATCAACACAACAAAAAAGTACAAATTACAGCTATGTATTATCTTTCCTCATGGCAATTTGCGTCTTTCCTTATATTGGCTTTGTTGTATTTGCACTTTGTAAATGTTGTAACACTAAAATAATTACTGAACATGAAATATATGAAGTGGAAACCAAACAAAAAGCACAAACAATCACTATACGAATCAAAGCTTTTTACATCTGACTATTGTGCTTTCATTGAAAATTTATAGCATTATATTTTTCTAAATCTTGCACACTTTTATTATTATTATTATTTAATCATAATAGATTTACTGAACATAACATAAGAATAAACAAAGATACACAGACCTCAATATTTCCACATTCTAAGGCTAAAGCGAATCTTGTTTTTTCATCTTTTACAAAATGCAATGCCACTTCAGGATAGCCTTTCTTCTGAAGATATGCAATAATTGATTGGCCAACTAATTTAGCATTGCGGACCATGTGCAAAACCTAGAGAAAAGATAAAAAATATAAATATAATAAAAACAGTATACGATCACAAACAAACATTTCAAATCTATTTACCAAGTTTATTATATATTATTAGTTATATCATTGTTATTAGTTTGTTGTAAATTTATATAATTTTTATTGATGCTGCTTGCTAATGCAATGTTCTCTGATGTAAGCCATTATTTCAAAGACTTCAACTTTATTATTATTATTATTATTATTTTATTTATTTATTTATTTATTTTTTTTTTTTGGGGGGGGGGGAGGGTACATTCAGGTTCCCAACACATTTAAGTACCTGAAAATCAGGAAATTATTATTTAAAAAGGAATCTTTGGAGGGCCATTTATATTTAAAAAAGTATCTAAAAATGGACATGACTATAAAAAGCTGCACCAATCTTTTTATTTGAATCAAAATGTGCAATCAATATCTTTTTAAACTATCCCAGAAAATAAGTTAATTGGCTATCTTGATAAAGATAGATCGGTAAACAATACTCAGCTAAATATCTCACTGCAAGGAGATAGAAAATATTCCAATATTCAGTACTCATATTGAGGATTAAACTTAAAGGACCTTTAAATTAAAACTGTTGCTTTATTATTATTTAAACAGCAAAAAATGAATTGCAATAAAATATAAACACTAAAAATTTATGTATCTAAGAAAATATAAAATTAATTGTTAGAGTTACGAACAATTATGAACAGGGTTGTTTGGTTTAAACCAAGTGGTTTTTTTTTTTCACCTGGTTTTTTTATTCTTTTACCTAAATGTTTTATTTGACACATTATTGAAAAATGCAAAATCCAAGTTATGAAGAAGTTACAAGAAAAGTTGTAGAAAAATGATGAATTAATAAATTTCTAAAATGACAAACATTTTTAATCAACTCAACTTTTTATGTAAGCTATAAATCTACATGGCAGAGTAACTAAATTTTCTAAAATTAGCTGGTTTGAAAAAACTAATCAGTTTTCTTTCTTTCTTTCTTTTTTTTTTTTTTTTTTTTTAAGGCCTATATGTGTATATATAGCCATTAATTGTAAAACATATATATATATATATATATATATATATATATCCAGAAGGGCAGACTCAAATTAAAAATGCACTTTTACTATTTAAATTGCTTGATTAGTTAAGATTTACTAAGGATTTCATCATTCCAGAAAGTCTCAAATATAACATTCTTAAGTGATTTTCACCATTGATTTCTTTTTGCTATGTATGCTATTGAATAATTGGCAATGAGCTTTTTTTTTTTTGGCTGTGTGGTTATTGATTTTAATAGGCCTTTGTTTTTCTTGCATTCCTTCATTGGGATTGGGTTTTTTGCATTATGACTTTATTCTGTTACCAACTAGGTTGGCAGAGTTCAAACCAATTGGTTTTTTAGAACAAATCTAATGTAATATTTTCTCATTTTTGAAATTTACGTGTTTCAAATTATTGGATGAAAGTAATTTCTATTTTAAGTCTTATCTCAGTAGTCACCATAAGACATAATGAGTCTAGTCATGGTAGCTAGTCAAATTTAGCAAAGATAAAATAGATGAAAAATATATAATATTTAGATTTAAAATATGTTTTCCTTTGAGAAATGCAGATGTACAGATAATGACATAAAATTATCTTTAAAATTTCAGTCAAGCTCTAAAAGAAAATGTTCTTGATTTGGGGGGGGGGGGGGGTATTATCTTTTAAGAATAAAAAAGAAACTCAAGATATGAAGTCAAATAAGAAGACATTGAAAAATTAGGCACTAATGAAAGCACCTGTTTACATTTAATTAAAATATGCAAAATATAAATTTAAATCTTCTATTGCATAACCAAACCCATTACTTAAATCAGCCAAGAAAATTGGCAGAAAGGGGGGGGGGGGCAAGACAAGGTTTGCTTGAGACATATTAGAAAAAAAAGTCTCTTAAAAATGCCTAAAAAGATGTAATTTTTAGTTAAGACATTTAAAAATACTAAGTGTTATAATAAAGCATGTAGTCTAATGGCTGTTTAAATGCTTTAGTGGATGACAGTATTTATAAAACTACTTTATATTTTAAGATCAATGTTTTTCAATTGTCCAAAAAACTGTTAAATAAGTTCTTTTGTTTATTTTACTGTCATCTTTTTTTTTTTCTTTTAACCAGGTAGTTTCAAAGAAGTGTCAAATAGCAATATACAAAATACTTGAAGTGTGTAAAGACTCTACTGCTAAATTCAAATCATTCCAAAAATTCTTTTAAAAAAGCTTTATTTTTCAATAAAAGATAATTCATGTAGTCTTCTAACAAAAAAAAAAAAAAAAAAAAAAAAAAAAATCAGACATCACATATAATAGGTATTTCAAAGTAATTATTTTGAATAACCATTTGAAAATAATATATGTGAAGTTTTATATATGAATCTATATCATATATTTATTTATAGTGCTAGTAATCAAAAGATTGTTTATTAAGATTTCCAAGGTATCAATGTTTCATTATGTAGAACATTTTATTTATGAAATATAAGACATGGCTTTTTCTAAAAATGTTTATATTTTAAATGACTTCAATTTTCTACATAATTGATTGTATATTAAATAATTATATTGATTAGAATTACTTTTAAATCAAATTATTACTTATATATTCAAAAATATTTAGTTTTGTTGATAAATATGCATGTATATGTAACAGGAAAGCATATTTAAAAAAAAAAACCCGGTTTAAACCAAAAAAACCATGGTTTTTTTTTTTTTTTTTTTTTTTTTTTTAAACCCGGTTTTTTACCAACCCTGATTATGAAGCATAGTGTATTTGTTAGAATTTAACAAATACACTATGCTAGATGATTATAATAATTTGTTAGAATATAAGTGATCAGTGAATAAAAAAAATGCAGAATAACAATGAATCTTGTTGCATTACAATTTAAAATTAGATTAACATATATATTGTTAATTATTAATCACAAACATCACATTTAGTTCCTTTCCATACAACTGAAGTTGAGATAAGCTATAATAATGTTCATCTGAAAAAGCATAGTGTGGCAACACATCCTCAGAAGTGATCAACATCAATATTGAATCAACAGTCATTCATTATCCTCTTGCATATTACATTTAGTGAAATTCTATTCCAAATATGCAGAAATTTGGCAATCATAAAAATCATTAAAAATGTGTCCCAGGAATGCCACCTGTTAGATGAAATGCACTAAAACTTAATCAGTAGCAATTTATGTAAAGCCTTAACTTGATATTTCTCTCAGAGATGCTCAGATATAGTTATATGGACTGAGAAAAATGAAGCATAGCAGCAGCAGCTGTTGGGACATACCAAACCTAATTAGCACCTGTATGTACTAAGACCAACTGCAGAAGCTTATTTAGTAAAAAATTTTTACCCCAAACTGAGATAATACAAACCTCTTCATATTTCCTGTTGATTAAAGCAAGTTTGAATCTGTATTCAGTTGGATCAATAGCTAAAACTCTTGGTCTGCATTCCCTGTCTAAACAATAGACATTAGCATCTTTTACCCTGGTTATGTAAATTGGAACATCAAGAGTTCGAATAATTCCATGATCACTAAAATAGAAAAACGATGGAGCATTGAGTATTATGTATATCAAAAAAAGAACATCACATATTCATAATTATTACAGTTTTATTTACAGCTAAAATACTAAGCAATAGCATGATTAAAACATTTTTGTAATTTGTTCAGAACGCTGCATTCAGTAATACATATTTTATTAATTTACAAACTTGGAAACTTTGGGAGGGAAAAATAAAAAATAAAGATAAAAATAAAAATAAGAGAAAGAAATATAAAACAGACATCTTTAAAATGAATATTTATTATTTATCAACTTTCTAAACAGAAAAAGTTATTTTATAGAAGTACTTTAGTATAAGAAATAATCTACAAGTTTTTTTTTTTTTTTTTCTTTTTTTAACATCAAACAATCAACTCAAAGCACCAAGTACTATGATTGAAGCTAACATATACTACTTGGAAATAAACAAATAAATAAAAAATAAAATAAAATCTAACAATAGATTTAGTTTTCAATAAAAGCCTTCATAGAATTTTTGCCAAATTTACAGTTTTATTATAAAATTCATAAAATACTATGCAGATTATTTAAATACTAAAAAGAAAAAAAAGAAAGGAACATGCTTAATCGAAGGAACAACCTTCAAGACGAACATTTTTTACAAAATCGTTAATCTTTTGAAACTGGTTTTTCAAAAAAGAAATTTTTGACCTCAAAGATACAAAAATCACTAAGAAATGTTTAATGTGTCATGAATTGACTTTTATATGTCCTATAACCTCTGTTATATGATTAATCAAAAATTACAATTATTTTTTTAAACAATAAAACAAACTGAAATAAAATTGTGCACACCTTCATCCACTGTTTATTACATTCTTATGAAAAAAATCTGTTGCAAAAGTTTTTTTTGCTCGCAATTGCATGTAATTTGTTTTTCAATGTGACATTATATAGAGTTCCGGGTGGGAAAGGGGTTTCACACTTTTTGACCATTAAAAGCACAAAAGCTCAAAACCTTCCGGGGGGGGGGGGGGGGGGACATTTTAATGCTCTGGATGATGTCCCAACTGGGCACCCCCCCGAATTTAACACTGAACATTGAGGGGTGATTTCCCCAGACCACGATCTACATTTATTTGTGATAAAAAATATTGTGACACATTGCCCTGATAAATTTAGAGGCCTTTTTATTTATTTTTTTTCATTTTTTCTCGTTAAAAAAATGTTTTTCATTCTTTATCGCCGAAAATAGTGTCCGCTATTCGGAATGTCCATTATTCAGAGGTTAAACATACAAAAATTTAGTTTTGGGAGTGGGGATCGGAAAACTGTTTGTTAAATAGAGGTGTCCGCTATTTGGGAGTGTCCGTTATGGAGGTTTTACTGTATTATAATAATTCTGAAAGTTCAGATGCAATCAATATAAAGTAATTACCCATTCATCAAAGCATATTTGATGTGATTTGCAGTGGTGTATATGAAAATGTTGTTGTCCTCCCAGGAACCACTTTTGAGTCGACTGTTTTCTTGCACAGTGCAAAGAGCATCTAAACGTCGATTGCAAATAGTGATTGTATGCTTGCTGAACAAAGCAACATGGCTCATATCATTACTCCAAATCACATATTTGACTCGAGCACATTTCACAGATGCCAACATTCTACAAAAAGAAAAAAATCACAAAATTAGCGTAAATAGTGGATTTGTTTACAAAGGTGCATGGTTATTTTAATGTGATGTGACCAAAACTAAAAAGTTTAAAAGAAAAACATAAGAAAAAACATTTTTAATTACTAACTTAAGATTACAACATAAACACTTAGCAACAAAAATTTCTTCATACCTTCAAAAATTTATGTTTTTAAGGCTTTATCTAAAAGAACTCTCTAATCTCTTACCCCATACAATTCACATTAGGGGAAAAAAAAAAAGCAATAAACTTTTTTTTTTTCAGTTTACAAAGAGTATCACAAACAAAAACGTTAAATATTTTCTATACTATATTTCTATAACACACTATTTTTCTTTTTAGCCAACCTAATTTCTAATAATTCTTAATTTTAATACCAAGAAATCGGAAATATATCTGCTTTTAGATCAGCCACAGTCAAAATAGTATTACAAGGGAGACTATTGAGGGATGTTTAAAAAGGTAGAAAACCAACAATTATAAATGCACAAATAATGTATGAAAAGGTAGCAAACAGCTGTTTTGAATCTACCATCGAGATTCTTCATCAGTACAAAACTCAACAAGCAAGAAAAGCAAAACTGAGCTTTAGTTTTTGTTTTGTTTCTTCTCTGGTAGATGTCTCTACTTGTTCACCCAGTTGTTTAGGCTGCTTTCTTCTTGCTGGTTGCTTTTCTTTTGGCAGGATCGTTCCCATAATGAGTATATAAGCCTGCGTTTCTGTCTTACAAAAGGCTCAGTTTTTTTTTTCTAGTTTGCTGAGTTTTGCACTGATGAAGAACCTTGATAGTGGATTCAAAACAGCTGTTTGCTACCTTTTCATACATTATTTGTTCATTTATAATTGTTGGTTTTCTACCTTTAAACATTTTTGCACAAAGGCTTTATTTGCTATTTTAATTTAGGGAGGGATGGGACATCTGCAATAATTCTTAAAATAAACTTTATTTTTAATTTATGGCTATCACCAGATTGAACAATCATGGAACTATACTTGTTGCTATAAATCATTTTTAGTTGTATGAAAGAGTTTGTGGTTTAAAAAGACTATTTTACAATATAGAAACTACATAACTATTCCGGTTTTGAATGTAAATTTTCAATTTCATACTTTGTTGCAAACTAAATTGTTTTTAATATTTTGTAAGCTGAACAATGTGCCTTTTATGAATAAACAGTTAAGTTAAATCTAAAAACCACATGCTTGTTGTGAAAAACGTTTTTTTTAAGAGTTGTTCTTAGGGAGGAATGGGACATGATGACTCAGGGAGGGATGGGACATGTTACATCTTCAACAAATGATATGTCTATTAAAAAAATTATGTTTAATTACATACAATGTTTTGATGTTTCATAGTTATAACATTATCTTGTTTTTGTATAGATTAATGCAACAAATAAAACTTATCATATTGCAAGTTAAAAAATTGAGTTTTTTATTTTTCTTACTCAAGCTTTATTTATCAACATAATCCATTAGTATTAAATATTTATTTCTTTAATATCAGTTTGATTTTTTAAATAAAATATAGTTGTTTTGAAATAATTATTGAACTCAAACCAGGGCTGACAAGTTTCTGCCGGGGTGGTTAAAACCAGCGGTTATAACCGGTTAAAACTGGCACAGCGGAAACTAGTTTCTGCCATTAAGCGGCAAAAACTGGTAGAAACTAAGAAATAATACTAATAAGAACTTTAGCAATGATTAATAAATTACGCATTACTTAATATATAAAGAATTTAGTCAAAAAATTAAAATAAAGATTATGAATGTTATTCAAAGTTTCAAAAGGATCACATAAATATACTTTATTTATAGAATAATTATGTTATTTGAAAAACAGAAATTTTCATAATGGTAATATGATGCTGTACAAGTTTAACTAGTGATATTATTGTTTATAGTTGAATTTCTACTTAAAAGTTTAAGAAAAATAAATTTACAAAAAATTATGATATTTTAACAACACTTTGAGTACTTTTAAATAAATAATACACCGCAATAACTTATTAAATTCTTTACTACTACACACAAAGAGAAATGATTCTTGTGAAAAAATATATAAGTAAATAATTGTAGCACAAAAATAACAGTAAAACTATTTTATGAAATATCTTATACAATTATTTTATAATATTGATATTTATTTTATATAAATCATATTTATTTACAATTTTAACTGCTATGCCCTTAATATCATTTTCATGATTTTCAGTTATATGCAAACAATATGGCTGATTCTTTGTGACAAATTCAAAACTATCTAATTCTAATACAAATTTATTTATTTTTTAATTAAAACTATTCACAATATTTTATTTATTATTTATCCTTAATAAAATGCATATAAGCAATTTAATACTACTAAAAAGTCTCAGATTATGTCATGAAATGAGTTTATGCCAGTTGTTGCCAGTTTCTGCCGGTTAAAACTGGTTATAACCACTTTCTGCCACTGGCATGGCAGAAACCATTTTCTGCCGGCAAAACCCAGCCCTGACTCAAACTGCAATTTTTATTTTTACACGACAATACACCATTTGCAAGGAATAATGAAAAAAGAATTTTCATTTTCCCAAATCATTGATGAACAAGACATAATTGCAAAGCTACATCCACCAAAATTTTACAAGTAGTAGAGCACCAAAGATATCATTACAATGACCTAAGTACACCTCTCAGAATATAAGAAAATGAATTTTTAAATTCCTTCAAAAATTAATTTATCGATTTGTATCACCTTAGCACATTAAAAGTTATCATGGCAAACGGATTAAAGTACCATTTGTGGATAGGTAGTAAAAGTTTGGTTCTCAAGAGCCTTTTAATTTATATCCTATCCTTTTAATTTATATTTTTTATTCTACTTTTTCCCATTTTGTGACTTTGTTCAATTGTTTTATATTTTCCATCAAAAATTAAACATTGTTAATAAAATTTTTTACAGATATTGTTATTTTTTAAATTAAAGTATTTAAATAAGACATTGACAGTTCTTAAAATTAAACAATCTATGTTACAACATAAGCATAATGAACTGTCTAATAATTTATAAAAAAAACTCAATGATTTCAATACAAAGTTATATACAACATATTTAATAAAATACAATTTAATAGTTATAACTTTTTAAGGGCTTTAAAAATGAATGCAGAACAGTAAATTTAATTGGACAAGCTTTAGCTTAATAATTTTAACTGAAAAGAGACAGTTTATTATTTTGAAATTAAAAAAAGAATTTTGTATTTAATTTTTACTAATAGACAGCTGTAAATACAGTTTCATATAGTTTAGTTTAATAAAACAATGACTGACAGATGAGATATTTTAAGAAAGTTCAGACTAGCAAAGGAATAATTTTCACTCTAGAAAGAAAAGAAGTAGGGTGATAGTCATCAATAAAACATGACTGAGGCAGAAAAAAGAACATTATTTCATGAGAAAAAGGTACAATATTTAGAAATGGTTAAAAGAACAGAAAATTCATACATTTTTGGTATGATAAAAATTCTCAATTTTAAAGAATTTTATGAATTTTTTCGATTTTATTGAAAAGGATAAATAGAAATACAGTGATATAAAGAAGATTTTTTATAAGAGATTGTTAGTCAAAGGGTGCACTTTACTATTTTTAAAAATAGCAGAGAGCATTTTATTGATTTTTAAAAAAGCAAGGCACTCTTAAACAATGATCTAGAGAAAACACTATACGCAAGTGCAAAAGCAACTTTAAGATTTCAATTCCTTCACAATGTAAGAGGATAAAAAGGTTAAAATCCTTACCTTTTAGATTAATAATTCTAAAAGCTACAAATTAGTACAGATAAAAAAATAATTTGTGCTTTAGTATAAACATTTTAATATTAAGTGCATTTTTTATTTTAAAGTAATAAGAAATACCTATTTTGTTGAACATCAAACAAAATCAGTCCATCATTATCTCTAAGAAGTAACATTCCAGTTCCAGCATAAAAGATTTCATCACAATTGCATGGGGCTTGCACTCTTTTTGTGACTTCATTTTTCATGTTTTTAATTGTTATCTGAAAATAAATAAATAAATAAAAAGGCATGAAACATGCCAATGATTTACAACCTCATCCACACCAGATACATTTTCATCATCTGTATAGCCTTCCATGAAAGAAAATAAAACCTTCATCTAATGAATAAAAAATATGCTAATGTTCTTCTCAAATATTCATAACAATTCTAAAAGGTAGACTTTTTACTTCTAGCTGAGGGGGAAAAAAAAGTTTCTTTTATGACTTATCTGGGGGCCAAATGTTTTATAATTTCATTCTCTCCAAGATAATTCTGCCCTCCCCCTCTTACTTTTTTTTGCAACTGTCTAGCAGAAATAAAACAATATCGGCGTTTTCCAAAAACTATGTAAAAGTATTTTTATACTTAGCCAAAATAAATTAATTAATTTAAGCTGAGTTAAAGCTAATTTAAAATTTTAGTATTTATCAGTCAAAAACAAAACAGGAAAAGTCATGAAATTGCAGAAAATTCTTATGAGTAGTTTTTGAGTAAACACAAGTTGAAACATGTGTATGGGTCTAAAAAGACCTTATTCTAAATTGCAATTTCTACATGATCTCATGAACTATCAAACTAGTTTCAAAAGTAATGGTTGGAAATTGATGGTGACTGCTCTTTTTTTAAATGAAAGCTGCATTTTATGTTTATTACTTTAAGGGCTGCAAAAACAAAAAAATTTTCTAAATTGCAGTTAATTTTCTTTTTTCTTTCTTTTTTTTTTTTTTTTTTTATAGAACGGACAGAGTTGTAAACATAAATGCATGTGCACACATCATGTGGCAAATTTTATGGAAAATTTTTGGAAAGAATTTTTATTTTTGTAGCTTTTTTATAAACACACAAAAATTAAAATTTATTATTCCTCCAATGTTATGTACGATTTATTTACTGTTAGCACACAATTAAAACCAGGGCTGATTTTAGAAATTTCTGAAATTTAAGGCATTTAATGATGAAAATTAAAAAAACAAAATTCATCAGTACAAAAGTTTGGACACCAAAAATCATGAATATTCAGAATTCCGAATATCAGAGTATTTCAAAATCACATATTCAGACACCAAAAAATCAAACAAAAATCAATTTTGTCAATCGTTCGCAGAAAAAGTTTTTCCAATTTTGTCAAATTATAGCAAAAGAAACATGAATTTGGTCAAAGGGCCATGGGAAAAACTCAAAATATCTTCAAAGGGTCACAAAACTTGAATTTCATCAAAAGAAAACAATAAAATGCAAATTTTATCAAAAATAGCAAAAAAAAGAAAAAAATGCAAATCTTGTCAAAAAATTACAAGGAAAAAAAAAAAAAAAAAAAAACGAATTTTGTCAAAAAAGCTAAAAAATTTCAACAAAGGACCACACAAAAAACATGATGCTAAATTTAGACTATTTTTCTTATTTTTTGCATATTTTCTAGTCAAAACATTTATTCATGCTATCTTTTCCATCCTAATGATATATTTCTTAAAATAAAAAAGTATTTCCTTAAAAAAATTAAATTAAAATTATGTATTTTTGATCACATTAACCTGTTCAACATTTTAATGTATTATACATTAGTTCCAGGGATTTAAATCTTTTAAATCTGATTAGTTGTGAAAATTTTATTTTCAAATTAAATTTTCCATAAATAAATATTTGTGATCATCTAATATCTGAATACGTATAGGATCATACTTGTTTATGTGAAAAGCACTTCACATATAAATAAGTATATTTATTTATTTAATTCATTTTTTTTTCTGGGGAGGGGAAGGGAGGCATGAAGGCGTAAGTTTATGTTGTAGGCATAAAAATGGCTGCAAAATTTTAAAATTATTTAAATGATATTTTACAGAAAAGGTTGATAATAAAAAGGTTAACAACAATGAATATTAAATAGTATTCAAATTATTATTAAAAAGAAACAAAGATTTGCAAAGCATAAAAATACAACAGATGAAACAGAAAAAAAAAAAAAAAAAAAAAAAAAAAAAACTTACTGTGTACACACGATCTAAGACTGCAAATCTATTTCTAGCAATCCAAACAGCGGTTAACCCAGATGACCTTTTGCAATCAGAAACTTCATTTGGATTAAGATCCGCATCTTTGGGAATCGTATACAGGTCATAGGTGCTGTTATCAACATTGCTGGTTCGAGTACAAATGAGAACAGCATTTTCAACTGGATTATATGACAAGCTGTAAACACAAAGATGAACATAAAAAGAAAGCAAATTTGTAAAAATTATGCCTAAAACATCTTATGCAATTTTCTAGCATACAAAAGAAAATTTTTTTCTAAGTGTACTTTGTTTTTAATGCATTTATTTTCACATTTTTTCTGTTTTAAATCAAATACAGAGATTTGGCGGCCTGAAGGAAGTCAAGCCTGATTCATATAACTTAAATAGCAAATGAATGACTGATGGAAGTAAGACCTGCTTATCTTTTAATTAAATTTGAATTAACCCCCTCTTCTGATATTCAGCTGTATTTTAGGGGAGAATCATTATGAAATGAAATATATGGCTTAAATAAAATAATGAGAAAGATTCATTAGAGAGGATCAATGTGTATCGATTTTATTATTAAGGAAAGAGATTAATGTGGCCATCTATGAAATCCTCCCATGTCCCTCCCAAAATAACAACCTTGCTTTGAGATTTACAATTAGAATTGCTCTTTTTAATGATTTATGATCATTACATGCTTTCAAATGCAAATTTCTTACCTACTATACAATAAGTGTGTATTAAGTCATTTATTCCGTCAACTGTATCATAAAATCACTAATGTTTAGGTAAATTTTATTTGCAATAGAAGGCAAAAAGGCAGTGTAAGCAAACATTTCAGTGGGGAGATAGAAGCTTCTGATAATTTATTGTTACTTGGAAATAACTTTTCAGAAAAGTCTGTAATAATAAGTTTTGAAAATTTAAATTATTTGGTACTGTGGATAGGAAAGGGATAGAGAATGTAAATGAAAATTTACGAAAAGAATATTTTATTTATTTTTATGTGGAATTTTTACCAAACCACAAAAGATTCTTATTTCTAGCAGCACAAAGATCCTTGTATATAATGAATTCCTTGGATATCATGACGAAAGCTTATCAAATTCCCCGACTTTCCAGATTAAAAAAAATATATTGAAATTTCCCGACTTATTTGGCCAATTTCTCAATTTTCTGACTTTTCCAGGTTCTCCAGGTGGTGTAGCAACCCTAGTAATTTCCCGAAAATTTTCCTACATAAGACTTCTAAAACTATTATATTAACAAAAAAATTTTTTTAATGTCAAAATTCACTTTAAACAAGCCATTGTAAATACAAAATTTAAACAACATCAAATTATGTGAGTAAAAAAGGAAGTTTAAAAAGTTATAAAAAGCATCTAATAGTAACAAAAAGTGCTCATTAGATATCAACACTTTTATTAGTTTAACAAGCCAAAGGATGACCTTAAACTGGAGATTTTAAGAATTATGAATCAAATACAAAGCAAATCCTGGAGGATGTACTGGGAACTAGAGATTTACAAAAATTAAATATACATTACTTTTTTTAATGCCAATGTTCTATTTTTTTGTACTTTAACACACAACAATGAACGGGGCATTATACAAAAGATTTTTGACATAGTACATTCACATTTCACTAAAGAATATTATTTTATTAAAAACTAAAGTTAATTGAAAAATCATACAAACAAATATGAAATATTTGCAATACAAGTCTTACACAGAACCAATATTTTAAATACTTTAACTTGCTAAACAATCACTTCCATTTCTTAGTTAAAAAACCTAAAAATAAAAAATTGTCATAAATCAATAATAACAAAAAACTGCTTGCCTAAATACAGGACTACGACTTCCTCCACGCAGTTTAATTAGGTTCACATCTTTTGAAGCATTGAAATCTAGTCTTCTCAGTTGCCGGTCCTTCACATAATACAGCAAATTATTATGAACAGCAAATGATGGCCTTTCTCTTTCCAGTTTGAAAATTATCATTCCACAATCATGACCAGCTGCAAAGAGGTTTAAGCTAGGATGGGCAGTCAGTATCCAGAAACGATCATTCTCACGCCTGAATGTATAGAGTGTGGTTCGCTTGACAACATCCCATACACGTATGCTTTTGTCTTCAGAGTTACTCAAAATCAAGTCTTGCCTTAAAAGATAATCCATCTTTTTAATATGCTATTAATATAAATAATAATTTAAACAGAAGATAAATAAAATACACTATTCATGTTTTATTTTTTTTAGTATTAAAAATTGTTATAGTTTCACAAGCAATTAACATATTTTAGCTAGCATGTTTGGCACACAAACTCCACGATGTAAATTCTATATAACCATATTATTTTCTGAACATACACTATATGGCCTATAGGTCTGTCCAATTTTAAGGAAATCTTACAAGCCAAAGATATATTTAGCAGGCAGCAAAATGCAATGTACTGTTGAAAATTGCTATTAAAAAATGTTAGTGACTCTATAAATAATTAATTACTACTACTACTACAATGTATTTCATATTTTTTCTGTAAATTTTACGAATATATACACACAAAAAAAAAGGTTGATTATAGTTAGAACTTAGATTGAGGTAATTTGGGAAGTTGTAAAATATTTCTAACTAGTGAAAAAAAAAGTTTGTATATCTATATTTTGCAAAACCTACCTAAAAATTCAGTTGCGCCAAAAAATCCACTCACCGGGGACAAATAAAATGATGTATTTCCTCACCCCTCTATATGAGCATGTCCCCCCCAGTAGCAGAATTTTCTGTGTTAATCTGCAGCAACATATTACAAAATTAGATAAGAAGCCCCTAATCAAAACTTGAAAGCTATCTTATTTTTGCTTGATTGTAAATTCTCGCATATTTATTTTAAACCTTTATGCCATGATATTTTTTAGTAACATTAAAGAAATTTATTTAATTTAGTTACTAATAAAAGTAGATGGTACTTTTCATATAAATTAATTTGCTCAATCCTATTTAGAAAGCACCAAAGCACAGTAAAATCATCAAGCTCAATATTTTTTTAGTTTAGGGTGGTTATTTTCTCAACCATTTACCTAGGTGTGAATTTTATACTATTAAAAAAATGTCATATGAAAAATTTTCAACTACAAAACATTTTCCTGTTACACATAGGATCATAATGCATTTTATTGACATTGTTCTTATAAGAATTGTCAGATTTCTAAAATAATATTTTTTGTTAATTTGATTCATCTTGTGAATATTTTGCAAATAGAGCTCTAAAACTAATTTTGTCCAGATATTAGATAAAATCAGGGTTGCAATAAAGCTGGCTAAAATTTTAAAAAGCCACATTGGAGGATTTTGTTGGTTTTAACCAGCTTTTTTTTGGGGGGGGGGGGGGGACAAAATTAGTCTTTTTTAGCCATAATTGGCTTTTATACATAGTGAAGCATGTCAGTTATAGATTACATATTTTAAAGTGTTTTTAATCAGTTTTAATGACATTTAATTGATTTAGAATCCAATTTCTCAGTAATGAAAAAAAAAAAAAAAAAAAAAAATAGATGGAGCTGCTAGTGATTTGAAATGAGAATTGGAAATATGTCAGCTAAATTTTAAAAGAGCCATACCAACTGCTTTATTTGGTTTACACTGACCTTTAACTCCCCCTTTTTTTTCCTCATTTTTACTGCTTTATAAAATTAAATATAACAATGATTACTTAAGAGTGATTAATATACAAATCTTATTTATCACTAACATTTAAAATCATATATAATCATATAATAGAAATATCATTTCTTACCATTAAAAACAATATTATGAATAGCATACGCATGATATGCTCTCTTTTAAAGAGCAACAAAATGTTATTTAGTTAAGTATTTTTTTTCCTTAATTGCTCGATTTATCTTTTATACTATCTAAATTCTTCTTAAATATCATACTTTTTCTAATTTATCTTTAACATTTATAATACAATTATTAAAGTATACAATCAATATATACAATTCAAATTTAATATGAATTAGTTGTACACCAACTTTTAATAATTAAAGCTGACTTTTTTTTTAAGTGGTTAAAACCAATAAAAGCTAACCAGCTTTTTTTTAGCCTGGGTAAAATCTGGCAACCCTGGATAAAATGGCTTCAACCTGAGTTCAAAAATGATGAAAGTTTCAAAATGCAAATTACCTGGGATGGAATAATACACATGATACATTGTGATAATGTCCTCTGCAGGTATCAACTTCCCAAGCTTTCGAATCATTCATTCTCCATAATTTTACTTGTCTGTCATCAGCTCCAGACACAATGAGAGGTACAGAAGGGTGAAATGCTGCCCAATTGACACCTCTGTCATGCCCTAAAAAAAGAAAAATTCTATAAGTGCAAGTTTCAGCCTCAAAACTTATGAGTTCTAAAATATTATTAAATGAGTTAAAAGAATTTAAAAATATTTTCATATAAAATTATCAAAACCTTATCTTAGAATATAACATAAGGATAGCTGAATAAAAATTTATAAATAAAAATTTCATAGGACAGAAAATATAATATACTGAAACAACCCCCTTTAGTTTTCAATAGACATATGGATGTAGACAATAAAACAATGAATGGTATTTTTTTGTTATACTGGCACAGTTATAATTATTTAAGGTTGCAGTTACAATTGCACAGAGACAGGGCTTGATTTTTGCCGGCAGAAAATGGTTTCTGACATGCCAGTGGCAAAAAGTGGTAACAACCGGTTTTAACCGGCAGAAACTGGCAACAATTGGCATTAACTCATTTCATGAAATAATCCAAGACTTTTTTATTGGTATTAAATTCTTACATACATTTTATTCAGGATAAATAACAAATAAAATACTGTGAATAGTTTTAATTAAAAAATAAATTTGTATTAGAATTTGATAGACAAATGAGCATAAAGAAAGGACAAGAAAAATGTCTTTTAATATTAATCCAAATTTTGTACCATATGAAACAACACTTAGTAGCAAAATTGACTCCTTTCTCAGTAACATTTCTCCAAGAAGTCATAGAATTTTTCAAATTTTACGTTCTCAATAGTAATATTACCAGCAAGTAACGCTGGTCTTGAAAGAATATTTTTTACTTTTCTTTCATTCAGAACAAAATAAAAAGCAGCCTAGATTAAGAACGTTTAGCAAAATTAATCCTATATTATGGAATGCTCTTAGTATAGTATTGCTTTTTCCCACAAAAAATAAATTTGTTCTTTCATTTTTGCATTATAATTGTATAAGATATTTCATTAATTTTTTTCTGTTACTTTTGTGTACAATTATTTACTTATATATTTCACACAAACCATTTCTCTTTATAAATAGTAGTAGATATTTTTAAAGTTGTTGCAGTGTATTATTTATTTAAAAATACTCTGAAAAGCGATGTAAAAATATAGTTTTTTGTAAATTTCTTTAATATTTTATTTTTAAATCGAAATCTAATTGTAAAAACAATAATAACAACAGTTAAATTACAACAGCATCAGATTACCATTATGAAAATTTCTGTTTTTCAAGTGACAGAAAATTATTATATAAACAAAGAATATTTATATGATCCTTTTAAAACTTTTTGCTACTTTGAATAACATTAAAACCATTATTTTAAACTTTTAACTTTTCTTTATACATTAAATACATGTGTGAATTATGAATCAGTGCAAGCACTATTTCTCAGTTTCTGCCATGCCGGTTTTAACCACCCCGGCAAAAACTTGCCAGCCCTGCACAGAGATCATCGCCATACTTATACATACATACATTACATATATATTTGTGTATGTCACATGCCTTATATCTATGTTGTACATACAGGATGACCAGAAATAACATAGCACTGATTAGAAATAGCATATTGTTTAATGATTATCATTACTCAATTATCAGAAGTTTTTTTTTTGATTTACTAAATCTTTTTTAAAAGGCTGACAAACAAATGAAGATGATTTTGTAAAAGATGCTGCACTTTGAATACAACACCAGAATATTCGTATTCCAAGCATACCGGTTTCGGTAGCATATAGCATACCTTCCTGAGTAAGGTATGCTAGGAATACGAATATTCTGGTGTTCTAACGTTGAAAATAATTTTAACTTTGTTTGCTAATGTGATTATTATTATGCTGCATACTGACACAGAAAAAATGTATTAAAACTAGGAGCAAATCAAAAATGTTTAAAAACATTTTTATGAAACATTGTAAGAAATTAATATGAAACATTGATAAAAAATTGTTAAGAAACCTTAAAAAAATATTTTTTTAAACAAAGTATTTTTTTTTTTTTTTAATTTTCCTATTACATGTTTGTGCACCATCAGCTTGATAATATTGTAACTGCAACTTTGACTAATAGGTAGAGGGGCCAGTATAATAAGAAAACATTCAAATTTGTATGTTTACCTTCAAGAACATGTTTGACCACGGCGTCAGATGTGCCAAATAAGTCAGTATGTGAAGGATTTTTCAAATGCTCTTCTAGGCCACCAGGCCCAGGAGCCACATTTTTCTTCCTCAATCCAGATATGTCCCACACGCGAACAGTTTGATCCAGTGAAGCAGACACAACCAAATCTTCAGAGGGGTGGAAATGGGCACACATCACATAGTGGTTATGACCTGTCAAAACACAGATGCATGTTCTTGATTGCCAGTTCCAAACACGGATAGTTTGATCATCTGAAGCACTCAGAATCCAGGGGTATTCATGGTGGAAGTAAGTGGTACGGATGTAATCCAGATGGCCCATAAGTGTGAAAATGCATCTTCTATGCTTGTAATTCCAAACCTGTGAAATAAATTTTATAATCGATCAATATTTTAGGTTTTTAAAGTAAAGTTTACATATTTAACTCTATTTAAAGTAAGATTAATTAATTAAAATTATTCGAAACTTAAAAAAAAGGTTAAAAATATATTCCTTTAATATTTTTATTTACTTAAAAATATATATATATATACAGATCAAATCTATGTATATGAGAGCACCCTACAATTTTACACATACAATATTTTTGAACTAAAAGAGTATAAAGATCAAAACTTTTATACAGTATAACTTCTTTAATCCGGAATAGTCATGATTACAATGAGTCCGAATTATTGAAAATTCCAGATTATAGAAGATGTGTAGCTAAGATGCATGAAGATTAATGATAATACTAATATCTCTTATTAATATGATAATACAGAATAGCAAGGAACTGGATAATTGAAAACATTGAGAAAAATCAGTTCAAAATGCTCAAAAATGAATGTTTTTTTTTTTTTTCTTTAAAATTATGTATATTTTCTGTAGTGTTACGTTAATTCTATGCAGTGTCACCGTCTATCATGAATGTTAAAAATAACAAACCTATGATTTTTTTTTAAATTTCAATTTTTGCTTAATGAATATTTAATAAATAATGCATATCACAAAAATAAGAGACTCATCATGAAAAATATTGAAAAACTAAATTCTAAAACCAAAAAAATTACAGTGAGAAATTTAAGACTTATAATTTAAAAATAAATCTTATAATTACAGTACCATGTTTAAAAATGTGATAGATAATATAAAAAATTAAATATATAGCAAATATAAATATCAAAGTAAGTCATAAGTTAAATACTTAAAAGAAATAACAATAAAAAAAAAAATCCGATTTTGTCATATTTTAGCGACATCTTATCTTTCGAAAATGAAAAATAGCTGAAATAATGAATCATGATTCAATTCATGATCAATCATGAATTTTTACAACTTTGTAACCATAAAGGCACCTATATTATTTACAAATGTAATTTAGAGAATACTTACAGTTTTAATATTGAAAAAAAAAAAGTTGTATTACTATGTAATTTATCATTTTCTTAACCATTTTCTGAAATTCCTTTACATAAGACCTATGGCATCATATATTATCTTTAATCCCAAAATAAAAATGAATAAACGTACTGAAGTGTCCGGATTACAGAAGTTTCTGGATTATTGATATCCGAACTAAAGATGTTATACTGTATCAAATAATTTTATACTTAACTAATAAATACCTCAATGAAACAATCATGATTTGCTGAAATATTATTCTGGTTTTTTTATGTTTAAGGTATGCAAATTTCACCAGCCACATTTTCCCCCCTCTCAGCAATAATAGCTTCAATTTTCATGCATGTGAATATGAAATGATATGATGTTAAAATAAATGTTTATGTTATGGTAATATTTTTTTTCTCTTATTTATTTTGCTCTTTAAATTAAAGCAGTAAGAGGCATCACAAAAGCAGAAGAGCGAACAATAAATTTCTTATGAATGTAGTGCAGACATCCATCATACATAGTATCTATACATTCTGACATACATAGTTCCCATTCAAAGGACGCTGTGGCCCCTGCACTTTTTGTTTAAAGTACTGATGTGCCCTGTCTCTTATAAACATGAAAAAAAAAAAAAAAAAAAAAAAAAACTCGCCACTTATTTAGTATCTTCTTTAAACAGCTCTTTTTTTTTTCTCTCAAAATATTTACCTTTCTTGTTTTTTGTGAAAACATGTTAACTTTTGTAAACAGAAGTTCTATTGCTCAGATTAAATTGAATGTCTCAAGTCCTAAATTCCTGAAAACCAGGTGCAGTATCTGCATATTGCACTGTGTTTCCAAATTACAAAGCATTTTCCACTTGAAAATCATTTTAGAACAACACACATTTCCTTATATTATTTAAAAAAAGTACTACTAGATTTTCCCGTCGATCGAAACACTATTGCCAAAGTCTACGATTAAATGCCAAAAATGCATTACTGTATGTGTCACATTTACTTTATTTTAAACACAAAACAGGTGTTTGTCACCACATCAGGTGATTTTAAATACGGCCTTTTATTTGTATTTTTTATTAATGTTTTACTAATTGATTTGTTATTTCATTATTTAAAATAAAAATTATGTTAATTTGTATAACTTGGCTAATAGATTGGCAATTTCTATAATTTGGTGAAATTGGTCAACGGGATAACCAAATAGTACCTTAAAAAATGTAGTTATGTCTTACAATGCATGCCAGTGCTGAATTCAGAGGATGGTTAGGTGGGATTATTGAAAAATTTTGAACAGCTTTGGTGCATTACATATTTAAAAACAGAAACTGAGCAGATACATTAAGTCATCAGTCAACCTTGCAGTAATGGCAACTGAAAGAAAGTGAATGGAATGGTATAATGAGGAAGTCCTATTACTTTTAAATGGTATATCTTTTACCCAATCATAAAAGAAATAAAGGTAAGACGAAAATAAACAATAAAATCGTGCAATGATTTTCACTGCCTTTGGTAAGAACTGCTAATGTTTACATTCACAGGGGTGGAATAGAGAAAATTTCTAAAACTTCAGTTGTCAAAAAGTAATATAAACGGTAAAATATTTTAAAGAAAAATTTACAGAACACAGAAATCTATAATCATAATAGAAAGTTTAACGTGTTGACTTATCAGTATACGGCATAGAAATATTTCACATTAAGATGTTTTTATCCATTATGACAAATATCATGATTTAGTTAGAAACTAAAAATACCTTTATTTTATAATCATCACCACCAGATACAAAAAGAGGCTGCTGGTTATGAAAACAGATACCTCTGACCGGCCCATCATGTTCATCAAATTTGTCTAAAAGTGTGCACATCCGATAGTCCCAGAGTTGAATAATTCCATTGTGTAAACTGGCCAAAATCCATGGTCTTTTAGGATGGAAACTTAAACCTTTTACACGGGCTGATTTTGTTTCAAATTTTGTTAACATTTCTATTGACACGTCGACTAAAACACCTATACAAAACTTAAACTACTCTTCTAACTTGACATCACAACATTAACACGAAAGTGAATGAATTTTTTATCGATAACAAAATTCGATTCAAACTATTTTTAACTTGCGAAGCTTGTATCAGATTCAGGATGAGTACGAAGTTTACTTATAAGCAAACTTGGGATTCAAGTATTTGAAATCGTCCCCGATTGAAAACCGATGTCAGTTGTCGATTGGGATGTTAAAATAACATCTTTTTGAACTCTTTAAGGAACATTATCGAGCATTATTTTTCGCAACAAGACATTTTACATTTATTGACAAGACCGGCGCCAGTTTCCGGGCAGTTGAACCGGTCGCGTCAGGGCGCAGGGATAAAGAGTAGCATTTTCGTAACATATGTTACGAAATATGTATAATTCTATTCATTTTATCTCGTCCTATGAGCGTCCTACCGTCATCCTATAAACGTCGAAAAATGACGTTCGGAGGACGTGAGTAGGTGTCGCTTTTTGCTCCCTCCGGACGTCCGCCGGATAACGATCGGATATTATAGGATGTCCGCCGGACGAGGCTATATACTGAATAAGACGCTTATCGTATGTCCGCAGGCCGAGTTTGTGCCGTATGGGATCACTGCCTCCTCTACAATGCCTTCTCGCTTGTGACGTAGTGGAGGCTGTTTCCCTGACAACGATCGCGTTCTGAGCTTCGTGGGGATTGTGGAACCAATAGGGTTAGTGATTTCGCCTCTACTTCATGACGTTTCACGCTTGTCGTCTGCTCAGTGATGAGGCATTGTAGAGGTGGCAGTGATGGGATACATAATGCTCCAAAACACTGTAAAATAACAGTTTTCTATAAAAGCGGTGGAGTGACGCTGCAGCAAATGGGTCAAATTTTTAACAGTGTAAGGAAAGGGCATGTTTACAAACAAACGCTTCTTTAAACCAATCTACCAATTACATTTTTGCTTTAGCGATCATTACAGGAATCATCATGGCGACGTTGACCAATCATACAACAGAGCTTTTAATCGCAGACAAATCAGATCGCCTTTACTTCTTATGCACAGTAGGAGTCTAAAAGTGCTATTACACGTAAAAATTGCAAGCGACAAAAATCGCCTGCGTTTTTGCGTGTTCTTAGCATTTCATTGGCTGTTCGAGAAGAGTCTTTACCATCATTTGGATTTCCAAGCATTTGATTGGCTCTTACTGGCGACTCGCTTCATTCCAGGCGTCAAAGACGCTCCGAGAAAAGAGAATCGCGCGCTACTAAGCGACTCCCCTGGTCCCATAGGATAACATGGAGACGCCTGCAATTTGACGCGTGCAGCACGACATGTGTAATAGCACCTTTAAAGTGCTATTACACGTGTACTGCTGCAGGCGTCAAATTGCAGGTGTCTCCATATAATCCTATGGAGAAAGGGAGTCTCTGGAGAAGTACGCGACTCTCTTGTGTCGGAGCGCCTTTGACGCCTGGAACGAAGCGAGTTGCTAGTAAGAGCCAATCAAATGCTTGGAAATCCAAATGATGGTAAAGCCTCTTCTCGAACAGCCAATGAAATGCTTAGAAAACGAAAAAACGCAGGCGATTTTTGTCGCTTACTATTTTTACGTGTAATAGCACTTCTGAAGATGGGAAGAAAATCACTGTGGATTCACAGTAGAGATGGACATTATTTAACATAACAAGATAAATATTCGTAATATTAACCAAATACTTATTATTCAATAACAGATTACCAAAAAGTCCCTGTTAATTTTGGAACGCCTCATATGATAAGCATTTTAAAAAGAAGAAACAAATAGTAAGGCTGAAAATCATTTTAGGAATACATATTTATAAATTAATAAAAGTTTAGTTATATAAAAAAATCCCAACTTATAAACTATTTGAATTCTGAGGGGAAAAATTTCTATTACTGCAGAAAACAAAAATCCCCAACTGCATTAAAGCGCTTTTGAGACAGAGAGAGAAAAAAAAATTCCGACGCACAAAAAAACCCTATGAAACTTGTTTTTTGACGCGTCACTGTCGATCTACGATTCCAAGACATTAAAAATCCTTTTGGTCTAATCAAGGAAGCCAATCATAGGAGTTTGGCGTGTGGCGATTTTTGTATGCGTACGACGACGTCATTCAGCCTGTTGACGACTGTGTAAGGACCGTCCCAGTACGCATACAAAAATCGTTACACGCCAAACCCAAAGTCGTACATTATAACCGGCTAGCCCCTTATTTTGGCCAAAGTGATTAGAAATTCAAAACTGGAATTTCAGACCATGGTCATGAAAGTCACTTCATGGTAGTCCCACAGGAGGTCATTTTGGTCTTCATTACACCAAAATGACCTCCTGTGGGACTACCATGAAGTTCTTGAAGGACCATAGAAATTCTCGACTTAGGGAGTAGTAGTTGCCATCTACATGTCTTTCCATCGTCAGACTCCCATTTTCGGTACAAAATACCGTTCTTCAAATGAAGGGAATCCCATACGTCGTAAGGGACTGTCGCCAAAATTACAAAGAAACTGGGACGGTCCTTACAACGTATGGGATTCTCTTCATTTGAAGAACGGTATTTTGTACCGAAAATGGGAGTCTAACGATGGAAAGACATGTAGATGGCAACTACTACTCCCTAAGTCGAGAATTTCTATGGTCCTACAAGAACTTCATGATAGTCCCACAGGAGGTCATTTTGGTGTAATGAAGACCCTGCAAAAGGTTCGAGAGCGTTTTTACTGGAATAATGTTCGCAGTGATGTAGAGAAGTGGTGTCGAACTTGTGACACCTGTGTAGCACGTAAAGGTCCAAAGAGGCGCACCCGTGGACGATTGCAGCGTTATAATGTAGGAGCTCCTTTCGAACGAATTGCTCTAGACATCCTGAGTGCTCTTCCTAGAACATCTGATGGCAATAAGTACATCCTCGTTGTCATGGACTACTTCACTAAGTGGCCTGAAGCATACGCCATTCCTAATCAAGAGGCGGTAACCGTAGCAGACATACTGGTTCAACACTGGGTTTCCAGATACGGAGTTCCTCTTCAAATCCATTCTGATCAAGGAAGAAAGTTTGATTCGGCTGAGTTTAAGGAAATGTGTCGACTACTCGGCATGGACAAAACTCGAACTACACCTCTACATCCGCAATCGGACGGCATGGTGGAGCGGTTCAATCGTACAATCTTAAATAGCCTCTCCCTCCTGGTGTCTAAAGATCAACAGGACTGGGACAAGAAATTGCCTCTGTTCCTACTTGCCTACAGAAGTGCCACTCATGAGGCCACTGGTTACTCCCCTTCTCTAATGCTCTTTGGTCGTGATCTTCGTATACCTGCGGATCTTTTGTTTGGCCGTCCTCCTGATGCTCCTTCATCGCCTGAGGAATATGTCGATGAACTCCAGGCGCGGATTGAGGAGATTCATTGTCTAGCGAGGAACCGAATTGGACTGGCATCAGAAAAGATGAAGACACGGTACGACACAAAGACAACTGGACATGAGTTCAACGAAGGTGACAAAGTTTGGTTGTGGAATCCCATACGTCGTAAGGGACTGCCGCCAAAATTACAAAGAAACTGGGACGGTCCTTAACAGTCGTCAACAGGCTGAATGACGTCGTCGTACGCATACAAAAATCGCCACACGCCAAACCCAAGGTCGTACATTATAACCTGCTAGCCCCTTATTTTGGCCAAAGTGATTAGAAATTCAAAACTGGAATTTCAGACCATGGTCACTTTTTGAAAGTCACTTGAAAAGTCACTTTTTGTAAATATGTAAATAGCAATTAGTTCTTATTTATGTAAATCTTATTTATTTATTTATTTATTTATTTATTTATTTGTTTACTTATTTTAAGTGTTTTCCTGTAACTCAAGGATTGCACTGCCCGGGACGTGCAGTCTTTGAGGAGGGGGTAGTGTTACGAATTTTGTAAATAGTTAGTGTTTGTACTGTAAAATAATGTAAATAATCTTATTAAGCTCCATTCCTTTACTAATATTAGTTTTTGTTACATTGTCTCTGTTATGAAGCAAACTTGTCTATTATTTTCAGTGTATGTCTACGGCAGATTGGCGAAATATTAAAGATATCGCCAAGTTGGTGTCACTTTTGGCGACTAATTTTGGTCGCCAAATTTGGCGATATATCGCCAAGTTGGCGACAAACTTGGCGATTGTTGGCGATGGTAACCCTTCCCTCTCTATGGTAACCCCCCCTTTAGATATGTGATCCATTGAATGTTATTCCGTGATTTTCTGGAATATTCGAGAAGGCTGTGGAAATTTCCCGTGCATGCTGCGAGCCTATATAAGGATTGCAGTACGAGCTGTCGTGATTATTATTTACCATTCAGTCATTGAGTGAGCTGCGATTGTTTAAGCAAGTTTGCTTGAGTTTTCTCTACGTTGTTTTGAATGTTATTTAGTGTTGAGACTTTGTATAAAGAGTCTCTGGGACCTATATCTGTACTTGTACGATAGATTTGAACAGTTATTTTTGAATATCTAGTAATATTTGTGAGTTTTGAAGACTCTGTTGTTCTGAAGATCTGCAAATAAACTATTTTCTACTTTTCTAAGAGAAAAGAGTTTGAAGTTGTCTAACCATAAGATCGAAAGAACCCTATATACGCAACAATTTAAGTCTGGTGCCAGCTGCCGCGATAACTCCAGCTCCAATAGCATATATTAAAGTTGTTGCGGTTAAAAAGCTCGTAGTTGGATCTCAGTTCCAGACGGGTGGTCCGCCTACCGGTGCCTGTTCTGAACAGCCAGCCGGTTTCTCTTGATGATCTTCACCGGTTGTCTTGGGTGACCGGCAAGTTTACTTTGAAAAAATTAGAGTACTCAAAGCAGGCGTGACACCAAAAATTGTTGCGTATATAGGGTTCTTTCGATCTTATGGTTAGACAACTTCAAACTCTTTTCTCTTAGAAAAGTAGAAAATAATTAATTTACAGATCTTCAGAACAACAGAGTCTTTGAAACTCACAAATATTACTAGATATTCAAAAATAACTGTTCAAATCTATCGTACAAGTACAGATATAGGTCCCAGAGACTCTTTATACAATGTCTCAACACTAAATAACATTCAAAACAACGTAGAGAAAACTCAAGCAAACTTGCTTAAACAATCGCAGCTCACTCAATGACTGACTGATAAATAATAATCACGACAGCTCGTACTGCACTCCTTATATAGGCTCGCAGCATGCACGGGAAATTTCCACAGCCTTCTCGAATATTCCAGAAAATCACGGAATAACATTCAATGGATCAGCATATCTAAAGGGGGGGGTTGCCATAGAGAGGGAAGGGTTACCATCGCCAACAATCGCCAAGTTTGTTGCCAACTTGGCGATATATCGCCAAATTTGGCGACCAAAATTAGTCGCCAAAAGTGACGCCAACTTGGCGATATCTTTAATATTTCGCCAATCTGCCGTAGACATACACTGAAAATAATAGACAAGTTTGCTTGATAACAGAGACAATGTAACAAAAACTAATATTAGTAAAGGAATGGAGCTTAATAAGATTATTTACATTATTTTACAGTACAAACACTAACTATTTACAAAATTCGTAACAGTATTTACCATATTCTTGCGATCGAGTAGTGTTTCCACTGTTCCTAAAAAAGTATTAAACTTTAAAAATTTTAATTTGAGGTTATTTTCTGGGTCATGCTTATAACGAAGGCTTGTTATGAAGAATGAAATGGTTATAGTTAAAAATGTGCATTTTTTACAGAAAATTTAAAAATGTTGTTCGATTTGACAGATAATAGACAGTATTTTCTACAGGTTCCATGCATTTATTCATGAAACACACTTCATTAACATGTCCATTGTCCGTAATATTTTCTTACTGAAACAGAGACAAAATATGAGAATCCTTTTATGCGTAAGGTATATTTTTATTTTATACCAAACTGTTCTTTTGATAATATTAAATTTAATTTTTCGTTTAATAGCCTTTTTTTTTATATAAAAAATAGCTTTAAAATTATAATTACTTTTGGAACATTTTTTTAAGTATTATGGAATTTTTTCTACAGTATAATTTCATTATCGGGCTTTTGCTCTTGGTGCCGCAAAATGTTTCTGACTCAGGCGGGACCAGGCTGTGGAATAAGAACTCGAATTTATCTCTAGTCCGCACTGACCAAAATTTCCTTGGTCGGGGTTCGGCTCGGAATGAAAGTTAAATTTCAGTCCGTGTCAGACTCAGCCTAGACGTATGCACGTACCCGGGTCTGGCCGAGTTGGCGAAATGGTTCCGAATTTTTTAACGGGCCAGCAAAATTAGAATAATTTTTCCAACAGGCCGGCCCAATAAACAAAATAAACGGGCCGAGCCGGCAAAAAATTTGAAGGGCCATATGGGCCGAGCCCATAAAAAAATTAGCGGGCCCACTGTCGCTTTATAAAGATTTAAGCAGGAGCGTTATAATATGAGCTATTTTCAATTATATGGGTTTAATGAGAATAAGTATAAATGTGAGTCACCAGCCGATACTAGTTTGGCAACATCAATACATAAATGTAACCTTTACAGTGTAGAGATCAGCATCGGAGAATTATATTGTGTGTAACACGGGTTTAATATTTTTTTTAGCAAGCTCGTACCGGTCCGAGAGCAGGCTTGCATTGTTTTTCTACATATAGACGAGCCGGGCTGGAACTAGACTTAATTGTTCTCAAGATGTGTAGGACAGACAATATGCAGCGCCGTGCGAAAGGGGGGGGGGGCGAAGGATGCGGTCGGCCCGGGCGCGGAAATTTAGGAGGGCGCCAAATTTATGCTACCAGCGCAATTTTTTGGCCTGTTACAAGAAAAAGTTGGGTCGGGGGGGGGGGGGGGGGGCGCTACATTTTGCTTTGTCCCGGGCACAGTTTTCTCTTCGCACGCCAAATGCAATTTTTTCTACCTTCTCAAGCTGTCGCTTCTAGAAATTCTATTCAAAACGATAATTTTCACAGCATTTTCTTAAACTGCTTATCAAAAAATGAATAACGCCATAGTTTCTGAATAAAAACACCTGCTAATCCTGCTAATGCGATCCACAACATAAACATTAGTTAACCCGACCAGCAGCAAAAAAAGGAAGTCAACCGGACCCAAACCCGACCCACAGCAAAAACTAGAAGTCAACCGGACGCAGACCCGACCCGCAGCAAAAAATAAAAGCAACATGATCCACAGTGAAAAAATTAGCCCCGACCCACGCATTCAAGTCGAGTCTCCAAATTTCTAAAATCGCCCCCCTCTTGAGGGCTCTCCAGATCCGCCCTTGGCTGAGCCTGCCCATGTTGAAAGCTATCCACAAGCAACATAAAGTCGATGGGGCCAAATATCAAATCTGGAAGGGTCAGGGGCATCTTGTTTTATGAGAAAAAAGTTAGTTTGGGTGGCTCAGACTGTCTTGCTTTCTATATTGATATGTCATGCGGAAAGGAGAGGAAATTTTCTCCAAAAAGACAGCACGATAGAGGCTTATTAATGGTGTTTGGCGGCTTCGACTATGGTAGTAAATTTAACTTGGCTCATCCCTCTGATGCCAAGTAGGCTACTAATTACCAAAAATTACTAGAAATCCATTTATTGCCAACTGAGAGAGAATTGGTGGGCTAAGTGGATTTTTCAGTTGGAAAACGCCCCCATAACCTTTGCAAAATCCTCCGATGGGTGGTTTTTGGATAACTGGGTACATGTTATGAAATGGCCTGCCCTGCACCTTCATCTCAATCCCCAAGAAAATGCTTTAAATGCTCAAAACTTTAAATGCCAATGGCAAACAGTTCAAGTCTGTGGTAGAACTGAAGAGTATGGGATAATATTGATGCTAAGGTCTTCCTGGGATTTATAAATGATATGCCACATCGTCATACATCGTCATCATATTCCAAGTCATACGTAAGCATGGCGGAGGGGGATATAATTTTTATTAACAGTAGTGGCATTATTTCGGCGGGACATAACCCCCCCCCCTCCTTTTTATACATTCATTATTTTCCTGATCAAGTGAGGCAGGGTGTGAGTTATCCCTTGTAAATATGCATTTCTATACAGTCGTTCTTAATATATTTGGGTACTTCTCTGTTATCCCGTCGACCAATTTCGCCAAATTATACAAATCGCCAAACTAATAGCCAAATTATACATATTGATATAATTTTTATTTTAAATAACGGAAAAATAAATACAGTCGAGTCTCCCTATAACGAAACTCCATACATCGAATTTTTCTATATAACGAAATTTTAGTAGGAACGGTCCCCTTTTCGCATGATTATATTAAAAACAGTCTCTATATAGCGAAATATCTATCTCCATATAACGAATTTTTTTTATAATTTGGTCTTAATTTATTCAGTTTTAAAAAGCTTCGAAATCATATGGAATCAATTTTCCATCACTTATTTTTGATTTATCGTTCAGTGCTGATTTTTTTTTATATTACTTCTCTTCTTTTTCTTTAAATCTAACGAATTCATCCCACCTCCCACATACCTTTCCACATCCTTTTGAAAACAATGTCAATTGGATTGATACATAAGAGAGGAATCAATGAGAGGCACATAAAAGAGGCTTTCAAATGAAGAGAAATGTTAACTACAGTTTTTCATTCCTTGCTAAAATTTGAGCATGTTTTTAAAAGAGCGTAACAACTTTAAAATCAAAGCAACAAAAAATTACAGATTTCTTCGTCTGAAATTAATGCAAGTCTTCCTTATTTGATTTTCATTAAGCTTTCAAATAAATGTCTGTTCTCTTTTTTGAAACAGCTTAAATAATTAAGAAATAATATGTTAGGTTAATATTTACTTTTAAACATTTCAAATTCTTAATTAAAAACATCAAAAATGATATTTGTTAAAATTTCACATATTAAATACGATTTTTAACATCATTCTCTATACATCGAATTTTTCTATATAACGAATTTTTTACTGGAACGGTGGATTTCGTTATATAGAGACTCGACTGTAATTAGTAGAACATTAATAAAAATATTAATAAAAAGTCGAAATAAAAATCACTTAATGACATTTTAAACACGTGAATCGCATTTAATGTCATTGAATGTGACATTCACGACCATCCATTATTGGCATTTAATCTTATAGCTTGGCGATAATTTTTCGATCGACAAGATAACCTAGTAGTACCTATATTTGTTTCGTTCTCGTGGTTTTGTTTCGTCTCCGATTACGGCTCAAAATCATGTTGGCTTTATTTGTGTTAGGCACACTATAGACATTTAAAATTGAATGTAAGGTATTTGTACTCTATATGGACATGGCTCTCAATACGGACACCCCTAATATTTTTAAAGGTAATAATTTTAATCAAGAGATGGCTCAACATTTTCGCGAAGAAAAGCAGTTCGAAAGATAATTAAGGCTGGAAAGTGTAAAAAAGCGCGCTGTTCGCCATTTAGGAGGAAACTTGTTATTTCGAGATGTGCTGATCTTAATTACTTGTAAGTTGTAAGCTTAAATTCTTATTAGATATGGAAAAATTACATTAAATGTTGAAAAGTGGAGTATTTTAGAAAGCTGATAAATCATATTTTCGATTGCTATTGCATATTTTGCTTAAAATAATTTTCCTTATTCATTTGGTACAAGATTTAGTAAAACTACGCCCGGTTCCCAATATGGACAGCTTATGTCCCCATCGACTACAACTGTAAGAAAGAAGAAAATTCAATGTTGCCAAGCAACAACTTGAAAAGTCATCAAAGTGGTAAAATCTTTGTTCAACAAGATGCTATTTGAACAGTCCCCCCCCCCCCCCCAAAAAAAAAAAAAACTTGCAGAAAAATAAAAAGAAGCCCCCCCCCCAATAGGATATCTGTTGGCGAAATCGTAGGTACCAATGGTATGACTTCCTCAACAAAGGAGAGCTGGTACTGCTTCTTTTGCAGTATTGATGCTTTTTCAAACATGCGGCCATGCATCACATGTGGCAGATATGTTCATGAGGATTATGTGAGACTTACTGCCCATGGTGAAAAAGTTTCTATTTGTCCATGCTGTGAGGACTGAGTAATAACAGAAATAAATTCGCAGACAGATGCAATAAAGCTAAGCAAAACCAACAATAGTACTTCATAAAATTTACTAGTAACTAAGGGGCTTTGCATGGGTCTTCGAAGGGTAAAAACCGAGAATGCCCCCCCCCCCTTTCTAAAATGTATGTTCTGAAGATATTTACTGTCCCCCCACCTCCTCGGAATACTTTAAGATACATTTTTTTAATTCCTTTTCCTCTAAAATCCCTTGGAAAAGTGGCTCTTCCATACACACTGTGTAGATAGTTAATAAGGAAACACCTGTCCATAATAGGGACAGGTAGTTCCTTATATGGACACTTGTAAACATTTTTTTGTCTTTATCATTTAAATTAAACCAGAATAATTACAAGGTCGCTAATTTTGATAATGATAGTCAATAGTCCAAGGATAGTGGTCACATATTTTTGGAGTCCAATGACTTGCACATGGGGGTGAAAAAAATACATTTTCCTTGGGGTGTCCATATTGGGTACATGTACCTTAGTTTATAATAGTTCCACGTCTTATCTCAAATCATTTATTTATACTTTTTCAAAATAGAACACATTTGAATTACATTTTTTTTTTTCAGTTGTTATGGGAAAATGGCATCAAAATGGTAGAGTAATCTGCTGTTTTCAAACTATTTTTTCTTTACTTTGTACAGAAATGAAGTACTTCAGTTGCCAACAATAAAAAGCCTTTTTGTAGTTTTTAACTACAAAATAAAATAAAAGTATCGAAAAAAAATAAAATGGGAAGTAGTCTTCAAATAAATTGCACTTAAAATTATTTTTCTTCTCTATAAACTATCATTAAAATTGAAAATGTGCGATGTTTAGAAGTTAAAAAAAAATTGCAATAGAGGTTATTCGTATTTAATCGTGAAATGATATATCTGTTTTATTTTATGGCTAGCTTGTATAACGGATCGTTATTTTTAGGGACGACACTTTAATTGCTTCCCGAAAAAAGAAGAAGAAAAAAAAAACAGTATATCGATGCCTGAAAAAACTTTTTGAGTTATTCTATCTACTGTTGTAACTAGTTTTACTCTAGTCCTATTCATTTTTTAAAAATAAAATTTAAAAATTAAAAAAAATTAATTTTTGGGACACTTTGTATAACAACAATTAAGATACTTTTAATTTTATTGCAAGTAAACACTTGTTATTAAATTGTTTTTGTGTATTTTTTTTTATCTTAAGTCGTTCAGCCAATTAGGGATGCAAGTTAGTCACTATTCTCACTTTTTTTTAATTTGACTCTTTTAGTCTCTATTTTTGACTAAAAGAGATGAGGTAAATACATATTATTTTGTAACAAATTGTGCTTTTCCTAATGTAATTTAACAAAACATTATTTTTTTTAACTAGGGCTTCCCTCAGAGGGATTAGTCTGAGCGATATTGCTGAGAACATAGATTTAGTAATAACTTGCGAAAAGTAAAAGAAAAAAAGTAAGATGCTACCTTTAATTGACCATAAACTGCCTCAAAGTCAAAAGACGAAAAGGACAAAAGGGAAATATAGAACTGCAAAATATTCTATATTAATTCGAATACACGGTTAAAAAATGGGGAAGTAAACTTTGCAAAACAGCCATGCATGGGTATAAAATTGGAAGTACGCAATACATTAAAAGTAATGCAGATAATAAAACACTAAAATATCTTGCATCTGAATTTGAACTCTGAAATTACATCAAGAACACAAAGACACTCCACACCAATTTTAGTACCTAAATATGGCACAGACCATGATGGTTGAATAGAAAGAGGGAATTTTTTAAACGGTGTGTGAACCCCTTAAATAATTAATATATGCAATAGTATAATATCTACATCTGATTTCTATTGATGCGATGAGATTCTCGATAAGAATTTAGGAAATTCTCTCTTTAAAAAGTGATACATAAAAATCCCGAAAACTCCAAAAAGGAATACGATGCGTTGTTTGAGTGTGTTCCAGATATGATCATTCAGATTTAATGTGTAGTGCATACTGGTCACTACATACGCTGTTTTGCTTTCTTTTCAAACCTATTCTC
>CAXHSM010001342.1:0-63000 GCA_964019185.1 Maratus speculifer | reverse complement strand
AATCAAAAGCTATTTATCTCCTATTATATACACATAAGACATAAATTATCTAATTAGTGCTAGCAGATGAATTTTTAAATATACATAGATCAATATAATGCTTCATTTTTCTTTTATTAGTATTTCTTAGTATTCATTTTTCATTTATTTGTATTATTCAGTAAAAAACTCACTTTCTTAAGCCCGAATTACGTCAAACTTTTTATAAAAGCGCCTTAGTCCATATAATAGCGAAGTATTGTGAAGAGTATTAAATACAAGGTAGTAAGACACTTAGCCAAACGCAGGTAATAAATCGCCAAATATTGTCCTATTCGCCCTCTCTCGAAATGCATTTTTTTCGTATATTTAAAAAACACGATTTTGAGTCATCTTATTTAAAATTCAAATAAATAAATGAGAGGAAGCAATAATAGCATAAGTCAAAACATTCATAAGTCAACATCAAGGAATTGTATCGTAGTTACACATGTGGAAAAAAGCTGCTTTCTGCCAAAAAACGTTGTCTTTACTAAATTTGAATCCGATTAAAAAAGTACCGTGATTAATTAAAATATTATAGGCAGAGCTGCCAAGTTTCCGGCATTTTGGGTACCGGTTTTTCAATACAGAAAATGTTTTATTAAATTGGAACATTCTGCGGATTTAAAAAATAACTTTTCCTATAAGAAAATTCTGCTATGCAATAAGCGAGGGTTTGGCATCTCTATATAGGAATATTTCGTAATCTACTTTTTAACCTTAAAAAAAAACAACGACCATTTTTCGGGTACAAAAAGTATTGCTAATTGTTCCATTTTGCATACAAGGTACTGATTGTAATATTGATACATCTATGGTGATAAATTTCCAATAATTTTTCAAATCCCATTTATTTCATTAAAAATATAAATCTTTTATTCATTTAGTTTAAAATAAATGGTTTTTAACTAATTTCATAATACTTTTGAAATATCACTTTTCATTGAAATATTCATACTTAATCCATAACGTACATAATATATGACTCTGTTATTACATAAGTCACCTTTTATTATCATAAAAATTATGTTTTTACTGATTTTTATTAACTCAATAGGAGAAATTTTGTGTTTGAGCAATAGATGCCCGCATTTCCTATTATTTATTTATTTTAACAAAATTCTTTCTATTTAGAAGAATTTTTATTTAAATAGGAAATCCAGATGTCGCTGTTAATAAAGAAGAAAGTTACAAAAAAGGGTACAAAACGAGTAGAGACATACTATCAAATATGGAAAAAAGACGAATCCCAAAAAGACGTCGTATGAAATATCATCTTTTAAAGAAAAAAAAAAAAAAAAAAAAAAAAAAAAAAAAATGCTGCAAATATTGATTATTTTTTCTTTTGTGCAGTTTTGGCTTCGAAAGGTGCGCTATGTTGCAAAAAAATATAAGTGCCTATGAAAACACACCTGGTAAACTTTCATGCTCAGTTTTACAAATAAATATGGCACATATATGCCCTATATACACCGAGGTACCTAATTGGTGCCAAAATGGCGTTTAGTTGCCTAACATGTTGGTTATCATATAAATGTTATAATAAATTGTTTGTTCTGAAAATATTATCATTTATTTATTGTTATATCTTTTTTAATAACAGGAAATGTTTCATTTATTCCTTTTTTTTCATTTTGAAATAAATAAATAACGTGTTGTTATAGCATGCTATATGCATCTGGTAATCAAAACGATGTTTTCGCCTAATTGGCATAAAAAATCTCGCCAAACCCGGTGCTTATATCTCTAGTATATTATCTCAAGTATTTTATTTATGTATATTATAATTGTTTTTACATACCACTTACTTCTTCTGATATATAGTAATAGGTAAGTAGCTCCTTTATGCAGTATAAATTGTATAAAACTTTAAAAAATAGCCCCGTTGCCCCTTTTTGGATCGAATTAAAAAAATCAATGTCTAATTCCAGTATTGCTCCCAGGTATGCATACATACTCCATATTTCAAAGTTGTATGCCAACAGGAAACGGATGAAAAATGGGGAAAAATGTCACATATGCACCAGGGTACATAATTGGCGTCAAAATGGCATTATTTTACCTGAGATGGTAACCCGGCTTTATTTATTTATTATTTGTTTATTTACTCATAAAATGTTTATTTACTTTCACTTCCTTCTTTTAATTATATAAAATATTTCTTTTTATAGTTATTAATTATTATTATTATTTTATTTACTGTAAGTTCTTTTTGAAAATAGAAAATAATTTAAAAATGTGTATGTAAGGGTTATTTGAAAAGGGAGTTTTCGCCAAATGGGCTTTGAAAAAAAATTGCGCCAAATCTGATGCGCTTGTGGTATCTATGCCGAAAAATAAGTGATCAGAATTGACTTCCATACACAAACAAAATATAAGTTAAAAGAAAATATGCAATGAAAATAAATATAAAGGGAAAATGATGTCATAAAAGAAACTTTTTATTTAAAAACGTAATTGTTTCTAATTTTCACACGCGAAATATGTAAAACATTCTTTTAGTGATCAAAAAGTGCTGTTAAGAGATTATCACAAAATCTCAAAATCAAAGTTTTTATGACATTTTTTAATATAAAAAAATAACAGTTTTATTTTCCTGCATGATTAAATTTTAAAATGTTTTATTGCATTCAATATTTCTCGGTGCGAAAATGATTACTATTTACTCCATGTACTGATTCGGTTATCTACGAAAATGTCCAGCCGTTGAAAATCACGTTCACCAAATTTCTGTGACGTATGCACATAAATTGTGCTTTTTTATCAGTTTTTTTAATATAACTTTTTAACTATTTGGAATTAATTTTTAAAAGTAGGTGCATTCACCAGATTACCTCCATAGGTACCTATTGGTACAAACAGAATTTAAATCCGACAAGTACTTTTTGAGATTTGCTTGACGAAAGAATTTTTTTGAATTTTAATATCGTTACGTATTTCTGAGTATAAAGACTTCGCTTCGCTCAGACAAATATTTATTCTCAGCAATATCGCTCAGACTAATCCCTCTGAGGGAAGTCCTAGTTAAGTTATAAAATATATTTCAATATTTAATTATTAATATTATTATTAATTCATTCATTATTATATAATATAATTTTATTATTTTTTTAAATTGTCATTTATGATTGAGACTATGAAAATTTTGTTTTTCAAGCTGTAGTTCTTATTTATATATTTTTTAAAATAATTTTATTTTTAGAATACTAGGGAGCTCTGCCCCTACGAGCTACACTCGTCAATCCCCGTTAAGACACCATAAACTCTAAAACACACTAATTTGATTGGCTTTCAAAAGATAGTGAAACAAAAAACACTGATCTTTTTTTTTTTTTTTTTTTTTTTTTTTTTAGCTACGGATTTTATTTCTTTCAGACAAGCTAAAAAATGTCGTGTCATCAGCCCTGAATTTTCTATTCAACCGATTTTGATAATTATTTTTTTAAATGAAAGCTATTTATTTATAGTTGTGCCCATTTTAGCTATTTTTTAATTTATTTCCATTTTTATATTTTATTTTTAATTTTAAATGCTTTTTTACGATATTTGTTCAAAATGGTGGCAACTTAATATAGCTTTTCTCTCGATAATAAAAATTTATTTTCCAAAATGATTGCGTATGATTATGCACTAATTGAGGTAAAAAAATATATTTACTGAGAAATAATATTAATAATGTAAATAAAATAACAGAAAATAATTTATGATAAAAATTAATGTCTAAAGCAAAATAAGAAAAATTTCAAATGAGGAAAATGATGTCATTCAGCAACCAGATAAATGGGAATTACAATATTATTACGGATGCCTTTTTCATATTACTAATAACAGTAACATTTAAAAAACATTTGAAGAGAAAATGACGTCACTTCACTATTTAAAACATCGCATTTTTACTCATAACAATATTAGGTACTACTCTGTTATCCCGTCGTCCAATTTCGCCAAATTATACAAATCGCCAAACTAACAGCCAAATTATACATATTGACATAATTTTTATTTTAAATAACGAAAAAACAAACAATTAGTAGAATATTAATAAAAATATTAATAAAAAGTCGAAATGAAAATCACTTAATGACATTTTAAACACATGAATTGTATTTAATGTCATTGAATGTGACATTCACGATCATCCATTATTGGCATTTAATCTTATAGTTTGGCGATAATTTTTTGGTCGACGGGATAACCTGGTAGTACCTGATATTACATTTCAATATTTCTTTTCATTATGGACACTGAGATTGAGATTTTACTTTCAGATGACTTCAGTTAGTGAAAATAATGTCACAGTAAAAATGAAATTAGTTTTTTTTTCCGATGCTATTTCTTTCAGACAAGCTAAAAAGTGTCGTGACAAAAATTGTGGCCCACTTTTACTTACCTATCATATGTTGTATAGGGTAAGTTCTGCAATCGTTTTGAAAATCGAAAAAAAAATTTTGACGGATTTACACGTTTCAGATACTGGAGATTCCGAAAAACATATTTTTAGAAAAAAAAATTGCCGTCCGTCTGTCTGTCTGTCTGTAAACGCTCTATCTCACGAACAAACGAAGATAGAGACTTAAAATTTTGTATGTACTTACAAGGAAGGTCTCCACTGGGGGCATACCCAGAATTTTTTGAAAAAAATACGAATTAAACTACTCATGTAGGTAATAAAGGATCAGTGAAAATTAGCGGCGGAATTACATTATTAGATATCTAAAAAAATAAAATAGTTTGGAATAATTGGCGTGAAAAGCTGAAAGCGACGCGGGATTTGGCGAGCAGTGCATTTCCTCGCCAAAAGCAGATGATTTTAACGAATCTGAAAATTGATTTTAATTGACTTCACTGTTAAAAATCTGCAGCATTTACTGCAACGTCACTCCACTACTTTTATAGAATATCTCTCTTCTGACCAATGAGAATGCTCCATAGCACAGTGAATTGACCGTGTCATACACTGTTAAAAATCTGCTGCATTTTGTTGCAACGCACTCCACCGCTTGTATATAATATCTCTATTCCAACCAATGAGAAAGCTCCATTTCACGGCCAAGTAACCGTTTTCTATACAAGCAAGGGAGTGCGTTGCAACAAAATGCAGCAGATTTTTAACAGTGTATTTTTCAATTTGGAACAATTTTAATCAATTTAAATTGTGTTTTAAATGACAAAATATATTAATTTCATTTTGTTGTAAGTACATATAAACGCATATGACAAAATTACACTTAAAGTAAAGTAAAAATGCAAAATTTAAATTACTTAAACTAAACTTATTTAAATAAATTGAACATAGAAAGTTTTTTCTTTAAAAAGTATTCGAAGCGTAAAAGCGTATTTTTCAAAATTTCGTTTTTTCGCCAACCGGAGATAAATCGCCAAATAAACGAAATTTTTATTATTTTTTTACGGACGTTATAAGGAGGTTCCGCCAAATTTTTTTATAAACATATATAACTATATGAGAAGAACATTCTGTAATTTTTTCAGATTTTTCTGAGTATGCCCGTATGGAGACCTTCCTTGTTAGTAAGTAAGAATAGGACAAAGCCTATTTAATATCAGTAACCTCGATTATCCAAAACTATTTTTTTCTGACACTCGAAAAATTCGTTCTGATGAAATGTATATAAAAATTTTCGATTTTTTTTTATTTTAAGGAAAGGACGTAAAAGGCAATAAAATAACACAAATTTTGCATCAAGAAAGAAATCGGTCGGATTAATAGTTGCCGAGATATTTGTAATCCTGTTTTCCACATCTTTTGATTTTTCATGACCCTGTATTTTCTTCAAATTTCAATTCAAAGATATGTTTTAATTGGAAATGAGACGCTTAATCTGACGCAGTAGTTAATATGATTATTGTTTTTGGAGTTATAAGGATGTTTCTTTTACGCAATCCGGTACTACTTATGTAGTTTGGTATTTTACATAATTTGTTGAAATGGATTCATCAGCAATTCATTAATGGAGCATTACTATGTATATTAAGAATATTTAAATATACGTTTAAATTTTGTTTTGGAATTGCAATGCATTTTATAAATAGTTTTCACATAATTTATTTTCACAAATTATATAATGCATATCCATGATGGGTAAGTATTACGGTGGCCCTCAACGACTAGTTTCGTAATCTGGCCGTTAAAACGAGACATTCATACAATTTTATTGTTAAAATGCATTTCCTTTTTCTCAGAGTCTATAAAAAAGCGTTTAAACTGAAGAAAAAATCCGTTTTTGATGAATCTAGTCAATGAAGAAGTAGCGCGTCAAACTGTCTCTTTATTATTCCGCAATTCCAACGTCTCAGAGAGAAATTGCTAATCATTTGGGATTTCACGCCGTTTTGTTTGCTATTATATTGATAAACACAAGAAAAATGAAGTTAGTTCATTGCATTCTAAAGGGAGTCGCCCTTCTAAAAGACCTCTATCGATTTTTTCTCTTTCTTTTTTAATCGGAGGCGAAACTGATATCTGCAATGGCAGAATCTACATTCAACTTGTTTTTTTTTTTTATTCTCTGTAAACGGGTTCTTATTCATTTCCCTTTGTTTGGGAAATTTTAAGATTAAATTAGCTGCTGTTAAACATCAATTGGCTACTTACATGTGTTGTGTTTGGTAAATGGATGGAAACGCTTTTTTGTTTCGTTCCATCTAAGAGGCCAGAAGTATAGTGGGAATAAATACATCGTGTTGAATGCGGGCCAGCAAAACACCCACAAAGACATGACAAAAAAATATCTTGATTGCACTTCACTAAGATTTCTTAATAATAATAATAAATCAAAAACTTGAGAAAAATGAAATAAAATAGAAAGATGTTACCTGTAACTTGAAGATTGACGACTGAGACAAAATGAAGAATAATCACTGGAGACGATATTAAAATTTAAAGAATGAACTTTATTTATTTTATTTTTATGAAAAAAAAGGAAGATATGGTTGCTTTTCTTATAATTTTTTTTATGAATCAGTTGGTAAATGAGATCTATCTTAATATTATAGATCATACAAAACATATGTGACATCTTCATCATAAAAAGGAACATTGAATTTGATGAGCACTTTCTCTTCTTGTGGGGATGCCGTCACAATGAGATTACATTTTTTTTAAAAAATCTTCAAAATCGAAAAAAAACTTCTTTTTTTTTGCGAGAACAATATTCTAGCATAGCTCCATACGATACTTTCGAATAAAATACCTGGATCCATTAGCTACAATTCCACGAAAGAGGGCGGTCGTCTAATAGTCAAAAATATTGATAAGTATAAATGAAACAATACATTTTTCTTCATAAATTTTTCAAGAAATAATCTTCGTAAAAAAATAAAATGGCAAACAAAATTTGAAGAACCGTAGTTAAAACTGACAAACCACCAGAAGGATTAGGTCGTGGCGGTAGAGGTTCCTTACTCACTTCCAAACAGTCAACTGACTACCGGCTGTCTCTGAGGGCAGGGCAATGAGAAAGGGTTGCTGTAATATCGCAACTCGCCAAGTTGGCAAAGTTAGAATGGGCGAAGCGAGAGGGAAAAGCCAAGCTACGAACAAATACAAGGGGAAATATGAATTTAATAGCATAAATATGATAGTATTTTTAAAGAAGCAAAGCCAAAAAGGTGGCCAGGAATTTAACTGCTTAAATCACGTCATCAGTAGAATTTAATTTTATAGGCCAAGGGGAGGGTTTATTTTAACGGAAGTAACCGCCTCAGAGAATTTTGGCGAACCTTCTAGAAGAATTTAAACCGGAAGGAATGAATTCGAAAAACATTTTACCGTTTTAGAATATTCGAAATGTTATGTACGGAAGAAATATTTACAGGAGAAGGCATCAAAAGAGACGAAATCGAAATAATATTTAAAATGAGAACATTAATGAAAAAATGAATGATGGCTAATAAAATAGTTGATACAATTAAATTAAAATAAAATATGGCAGGGGTTTACGAGAAACCACCACATATTACACTTTTTCACTATTTAAACAATAAACTTGATCATAATTCTCATGAGATTTTCGAGGAGGTGAATCAGATATCTTGAAGAAAATTTGCTCGTTCAAGAGCTAAATCAAATGAGGAAGTATTTTCTTCTAAAATCTTTCTCTTGATTTGTTTAGGCAAAGCCTCAAGAAAATGAGTGAATTTTAGTGAATTTAGAACAGCAGGATCCAATTTGGGATATGCAAGGCGAAGCTGCTTATCAAGACGAAATGCAAAATTTTTGACTGATTCATTTGAATCTAACTTTAAATTTTGCAAGGATTTGAGAGAAATAGCTTTTTTTGAGGGTAAGAAATAGTCTATAAAGGCTTTACGAATGGCTTGGAAATTAGTATTCTTGAACTGAGACTGTGTTTCAAGGAAAAAGAGTAAAGCACTACCTTCAAGTTTTGATTTGAAAAGAACAAAAAGTTCTTTGTCAGAAAAATTATTTAATTCTTGTAGATCAGATAATTGATCAAAAAAAAAATTCTACAGTCTGTGGATTGCCATCAAAAGGCTGTATTGCAATGTTTAGCTTTGATTTAGGAGGCATGATGAGATAATTAAAGTAAATGCTCAATAAATGACAGGTTAAATTTGCTTATAGACTGGTCACATAATAAACAATACATAAATTGACACATTATCTAAAATAATGACGAATTTCATTTACGTTATGCACCATTTTTATATGTTAAAAAAAGGAACAAATGTATGACGAAAAGAAGAAAAATGCCAACATATCTCTCCTAGCATGGGATCAAGAATATAAGACCCAAATTTTTTTATATCATATCTCCCAAAACATATGTTCTTATATTTATGAAAAGAAGAGAACAATTTATATTAAAAAATAATCAGTTATTTTGACCAGCACTTTCGTTAAATATTATATGATATCAGTTATAAAATATATCAAGACAAAAAATATCACCAAATTATATTATTCATGTACTGTGACACACCTTCTTTATTAAATAACATATAGAATCTTCTGTTCTCAAAAATTATTTTAGCAAAAATCAAAATATCTTATACTATAATGCGAGCAAAAATTGTGTGTGTGTGTGTGTGTGGGTAAATTTTATCTCAAAAACGGCTCTAACGATTTTCGCAAAAATTTGGATTTTACCATTTTCGGGCACGAGAAGACCATTGGGCTAGGTCCCATGTTCGGGAAAATTCGATTACTGGGTCATTTTGGGTCACAATGGGTCAGGATCAAGCTATTTATATCTAGAGAACGGCTGGATGGATTTTAAGGCAATTTTGTATCCAACCGTTTTTTGGCACGAGAAAACAATTGGGCTGGGTCACACGTTCGAAAAATTTCGATTAGTGGGTCATTTTTGGGTCATTGTGGGTCAAGCCATTTTTATCTAAAAAACGGCTCTAACGATTTTGACCAAATTTTATATTTTATCGTTTTGGATTACAAGAAGACCATTGGGTTAGGTAACATGTTCGAGAAAATTCGGTTAGTGGGTCATTTTTGGGGTCATTGTGGGTCATGCTATTTTTATCTAGAGATTTTCTCACGCAATTTTGACTAAAAATTGGATTCTATGGTTTTCGGGCACGAGAAACACATTGGGCTAGGTTACATGTTCGAGAAAAAAATGTAATGGGTCATATTGAGTCATTAAGAGTCTGGGTCAAGCTATTTATATTTAAAGAACGGCGTGATGGATTATAACGAAATTTTGTATGTAACAGTTTTTTGACATGAGAAGACTAATGAGCTAAATCACATGTTTGAGAGATTTCGACTATGAAGATCATTTGTGGGTCATGATGGGTCATAATGGGTCATGGTCAAGCTATATCTAAAAAACACGTGGATCGATTTTAACGAAATTTTGTATGCAACATTTTTTTGGCACGATAAAATCATTAGACTAGGTTACATGTTCGAAAAATTTTGATTAATGGGTCATTTTGGATCATAAAGGGTCTGGGTCAAGCTATATATAATTAAAGAACGGCAGGTTCAATTTTAACGAAATTCTGTATGTAATAATTTTTTGACATGAGAAAACAATGGGCTAAATCACATGTTTGAGAGATTTCGACTATGAGGCTCATTTGTGGGTCATGATGGGTCATAATGGGTCATGGTCAAGCTATATCTAAAGAACAGGTGGATCGATTTTAACGAAATTTTGTATGCAACATTTTTTTGGCATGATAAAATCATTGGACTAGGTTACATGTTCGAAAAATTTCGATTAATGGGTCATTTTGGATCATAAAGGGTCTGAGTCAAGCTATATATAATTAAAGAACGGCAGGTTCAATTTTAACGAAATTCTGTATGTAACAATTTTTAGAAACGAGAAAACTAATGGACTAAGTCACATATTTGAAAGCTTTCGATTATAAGGGTCATTTGTGGGTCTTAATGGGTCAAGGTCAAGCTATATCTAAAGAATGGGTGGGTCGATTTTAACGAAATTTTGTATACAACATATTTTTGGCATGAGAAAATCATTGGGGTAGGTCACATGTTCAAGAAATTTTAATTAGTGGGCCACTTTTGGGTATTCTAATTTTATCTAGACAACGTTTTGCGCAATTTTGACTAAATTTTGTATTTTATCGTTTTCGGGCACAAGAAAATCATTGGGTTATGACAGATTTTTGAGAAAATTCGATCAAGGGGTGATTTTGGATCATAATGGGTCAGGGTCAAACTAACTATATCTAAAAAACGGCTCAATCGATTTTATCTAAATTTTGTATCGAATGTTTTTCGGCATGCTAAAACTAATGAGCTAGGCCACACGTTCGAGAGATTTCGATTATAAGGGTCATTTGTTGGTCATGATGGGTCATGCTAATTTTATATAGAAAATGGTACTCACTATTTTGACTATACTTTGTATTATATCGTTTTTAAGCAAGAGAGAACTATTTTGCTTGGACACATACTCGCGAAAATTTGATTAGTGGGTCATTTTGGGTTTTAATGAGCTAGGGTCATTCTAATTATATATAACAATGACTCAATCAATTTTACCTAAATTTTGAAACAAAACGTTTTTTGTCACGAGAAGGCTATTGGGCTGAGTTGCATGTTAAACAAAATTATATTAGTGGGTCATTTCGCTTCATTGCTGAATGCTGCCAAGCTAATTTTACCTAAAAAATGGCTTAAACGATTTTGATTCAATTTTATATTCTACTGTTTTTGATTACCTGAAGACGATTGAGCTATGTCACATGCTTGATCAAATTTGATTAGTGGCTCATTTTGGGTAATACTGGTCAGGGTCACGAGAACATGGCAACAGCCAATAACTTCGTGATGTCTGACAAAATATTGGCGACATATGGCCAAAAAATCTACTATAAAAATTACGAAAACCAAAACACGTATTTGGAGCCAAATGAAAGAATGCCTCAAAATTTGGCTATATCTAGCAAAAAATATTGTCTTTCAGAAATGTGAAGAATTTTTTTATACATTCTTATGAGGATTCGAGATGCGTAGTTAAACCAATCAGAGTAGAGCTAAAAAAGTGATTTAGATCGATGTCCTTTCGTTGTAAATTTTAAAAGAAAGTAAAATTTATAAATATGCGCAAAAAACATAGTTTTCTTATTGATTGTTTTTGTAAAAAATACTACTATAATAAACATGTTTTACAGTAATAATACAGAGTTAATTATACAGTGAAAATACTATATCGAGTTGAACACAAAGTTAATTTTGACCGAGCTAAGCTCGGTGTCCCCTGCTAGTCTTATACTATAATGCGAGCAAAAATTGTGTGTGCGTGTGGGTAAATTTTATCTGAAAAACGGCTCTAACGATTTTCGCAAAAATTTGGATTTTACCATTTTCGGGCACGAGAAGACCATTGGGCTAGGTCCCATGTTCGGAAAAATTCGATTACTGGGTCATTTTGGGTCACAATGGGTCAGGATCAAGCTATTTATATCTAGAGAACGGCTGGATGGATTTTAAGGCAATTTTGTATCCAATCGTTTTTTGGCACGAGAAAACTATTGGGCTAGGTCACATGTTCGAAAAATTTCGATTAGTGGGTCATTTTGGGGTCATTATGGGTCAAGCCATTTTTATCTAAAAAACGGCTCTAACGATTTTGACCAAATTTTATATTGTATCGCTTTGGATTACAAGAAGACCATTGGGTTAGGTAACATGTTCGAGAAAATTCGGTTAGTGGGTCATTTTTGGGGTCATTGTGGGTCATGCTATTTTTATCTAGAGATCTTCTGACGCAATTTTGACTAAAAATTGCATTCTATGGTTTTCGGGCACAAGAAAAACATTGGGCTAGATAACATGTTCGAGAAAAAAATTTAATGGGTCATATTGGGTCATTAACCTCCTGACTGCCGCCGGCTGATTTTTTCACACACTAAGCTGCAGGTTTCACTGCAACATAAGCAGTACTTAAATTGGTATAATTCTACAAATAAAACCCAGTTCTGAAAAATTAAGTTAGGATTGATGCTATCAAAGATTATACACCGATACTAATAACGTATTTTGCATCAGGTTGGAAAAAACATCTTTTTTTTATATTTGTAATAAATTACAGAGAAAACAACATTACAATAATACCCTTTGGCTGGGCAGTCAGGGGGTTAAGGGTCTGGGTCAAGCTATTTATATTTAAAGAACGACGTGATCGATTATAACGAAATTTTGTATGTAACAGTTTTTTGACATGAGAAAACTAATGGGCTAAATCACATGTTTGAGAGATTTCGACTATGAGGGTCATTTGTGAGTCATGATGGGTCATAATGGGTCATGGTCAAGCTATATCTAAAGAACAGGTGGATCGATTTTAATGAAATTTTGTATGCAACATTTTTTTGGCACGATAAAATCATTGGACTAGGTTAAATGTTCGAAAAAAATTCGATTAATGGGTCATTTTGGGTCATTAAGAGTCTGGGTCAAGCTATTTATATTTAAAGAATGGCGTGATGGATTATAACGAAATTTTGTATGTAACAGTTTTTTGACATGAGAAAACTAATGGGCTAAATCACATGTTTGAGAGATTTCGACTATGAGGGTCATTTGTGGGTCATGATGGGTCATAATGGGTCATGGTCAAGCTATATCCAAAGAACAGGTGGATCGATTTTAATGAAATTTTGTATGCAACATTTTTTTGGCACGATAAAATCATTGGACTAGGTTACATGTTCGAAAAATTTCGATTAATGGGTCATTTTGGATCAGAAAGGGTCTGGGTCAAGCTATATATAATTAAACAACGGCAGGATCAAGTTTAACGAAATTCTGTATGTAAAATTTTTAGAAACGAGAAAACTAATGGACTAAGTCACATATTCGAGAGCTTTCGATTATAAGGGTAATTTGTGGGTCTTAATGGGTCAAGGTCAAGCTATATCTAAAGAATAGGTGGGTCAATTTTAACGAAATTTTGTATACAGCATATTTTTGGCATGAAAAAATCATTGTGGTAGGTCACATGTTCGAGAAATTTCGATTAGTGGGCCACTTTTGGGTCATTCTAATTTTATCTAGACAACGTTTCGCGAATTTTTGACTAAATTTTGTATTTTATCGTTTTCGGACACAAGAAAATCATTGGGTTATGACAGATTTTTGAGGAAATTCGATCAATGGGTCATTTTGGATCATAAGGGGTCAGGGTCAAACTAACTATACCTAAAAAACGGCTCAATCGATTTTATCTAAATTTTGTATCTAATATTTTTCGGCATGCTAAAACTAATAAGCTAAGCCACACGTTCGAGAGATTTCTATTATAAGGGTCATTTGTTGGTCATGATGGGTCATGCTAATTTTATACAGAAAATGGTACTCACCATTTTGACTATACTTTGTATTATATCGTTTTTGAGCAAGAGAAAACCATTTGGATGGATACATGCTCGCGAAAATTCTATTAGTGGGTCATTTTGGGTCTTAATAAGCTAGGGTCATTCTAATTATATATAACAACGACTCAATCAATTTTACCTAAATTTTGAAACAAAACGCTTTTTGTGTACGAGAAGACTATTGGGCTGAGTCGCATGTTAAACAAAATTATATTAGTGGGTCATTTCGCTTCATTGCTGAATGCTGCCAAGGTAATTTTACCTAAAAAATGGCTTAAACGATTTTGATTCAATTTTATATTCTACTGTTTTTGATTACCTGAAGATGATTGAGCTATGTCACATGCTTTATCAAATTTGATTAGTGGCTCATTTTGGGTAATACGAGTCAGGGTCACGAGAATATGGCAAAAGCCAATAACTTGGTGATATTTGACAAAATACTGCGACATATGGTTAAAAAATCGATTGTAAAAATTACGAAAACCAAAACATGCATTTGGAGCCAAATGAAAGAATGCCTCCAACTTTGGCTATATCTAGCAGAAAATATTGTCTTTCAGAATCTAAAGAATTTTTTTATACATTCTTACGAGGATTCGAGATGCATGGTTAAAACAATCAGAGTCGAGCTAAAAAAGTGATTTAGATCGATGTCCTTTCGTTGTAAATTTTAAAATAAAGTAAAATTTATAAACATGCGCATAAAAACACAGTTTTCTTATTGATTGTTTTTGTAAATAAACATGTTTTACAGTAATAATACCGAGTGAATGACACAGTGAAAATACTATATCGAGTTGAACAAAAAGTTAATTTTGACCGAGCTAAGCTCGGTCTCCCCTGCTAGTATTATATCATCATTTATTACACCTCTTTCAATAAAGAATAATCATAAAATATTGATCACTGCATGATGAACACAGATAATGAAAACGTAATTTACTTTTCTTTTAAGCATATTTAGATAATAAAAAAACAATATCATTTAATAACTGTCATGTCTAGAAGAATATTAATTGATTCAAAGGGGTACATGGTGCCAAAAGAAGATTATTGGTTCACAAGGAAACACGGCACCAATGAAGATTATCTGTTGTGATTGGTAAATGGATGGAAACGCTTTTTTGTTTCGTTCCATCTAAGAGGCCAGAAGTATAGTGGGAATAAATACATCGTGTTGAATGCGGGCCAGCAAAACACCCACAAAGACATGACAAAAAAAAATATCTTGATTGCACTTCACTAAGATTTCTTAATAATAATAATAAATGAAAAACTTGAGAAAAATGAAATAAAATAGAAAGATGTTACCTGTAACTTGAAGATTGAAGACTGAGACAAAATGAAGAATAATCACTGGAGACGATATTAAAATTTAAAGAATGAACTTTATTTATTTTATTTTTATGAAAAAAATGAAGATATGGTTGCTTTTCTTATAATTTTTTTTATGAATCAGTTGGTAAATGAGATCTATCTTAATATTATAGATCATACAAAACATATGTGACATCTTCATCATAAAAAGGAACATTGAATTTGATGAGCACTTTCTCTTCTTGTGGGGATGCCGTCACAATAAGATTACATTTTTTTAAAAAAATCTTCAAAATCGAAAAAAAACTTCTTTTTTTTGCGAGAACAATATTCTAGCATAGCTCCATACGATACTTTCGAATAAAATACCTGGATCCATTAGCTACAATTCCACGAAAGAGGGCGGTCGTCTAATAGTCAAAAATATTGATAAGTATAAATGAAACAATACATTTTTCTTCATAAATTTTTCAAGAAATAATCTTCGTAAAAAAATAAAATGGCAAACAAAATTTGAAGAACCGTAGTTAAAACTGACAAACCACCAGAAGGATTAGGTCGTGGCGGTAGAGGTTCCTTACTCACTTCCAAACAGTCAACTGACTACCGGCTGTCTCTGAGGGCAGGGCAATGAGAAAGGGTTGCTGTAATATCGCAACTCGCCAAGTTGGCAAAGTTAGAATGGGCGAAGCGAGAGGGAAAAGCCAAGCTACGAACAAATACAATAATCCAGTAATTTTAGCACCTTTTTTTACAAATAGGGGGGAAAAATTAGAACAAAGCTGGATTTTTGCATAGGTGTTAGTTAGGGTATGTAGTTTAACATACTAAAAGTCCCCATCGATCCGATGTGAGCTTTCGTCGCCAGAGGGCACTAAAGGGCTTGAAAATTGATTTTTTGTGAATATCTCACGAACAATGGCATTTAGAAAAAAAAGTTCAATTACAAAGATCTAGATAATTAAATTTCCCACAAAAAGTGTCATTAACATTTTTTTGTCACACCAACCCTTCCCTGCAGAAAATTAAAATAAAGTAAACGTGTTTGAAAAAAATGCGGAAGCACAGTCATAACGCGGCGAAGAGGCAGAACAAATACGGAACAACTTTGGATCCTCCCCCCAACTCTCCCCCATTGTCTGTATGCCGTTTTCGCGCTTGTGCAACAGTAATTGCCCAATATCCTATATCTCTTTGCATTTGTGGAAATGTACCACATGCAGGTACCTTTCCAATATTTTTCATTTGGTGTTCATTTCGCTAATATGAAATCACCCTAATTTATTACCCCAATGAAGTATTCTTTATGAGATCAGCGCTGTATGAAAGGGGGCGGTTGCCACCGGCGCGGATATTTGGAGGGCGCCAAATTTATGCTACCAACTAATTTTTGGCTTGTCACATAAAAAAGTTGAGGGCGCCAAATTGAAGCTTTACCCCGAGCGCAGTTTTCTCTTCGCACGCTCCAGTGTATTTAGGAAGGGAATAATTTTATTTTCAACATATGTTATAGAAATTGTTAAATAGTAATGACAGTTTAAAATGACTCTTTCTTAGTTGCTGATTGTGAGCGAAAAATGGAGATTGACAGAATAGTATGTCTTGTATGCGGTGAGGATTGCGTTCTGAAAGATTATGTAAAAATAGGAAAAAAGGGACTGAAGTTCCTTGTGACAGCAAGTTCGGAAAGAGGTGACCATTAGTAGAAAATATTTGAAGAAATGGCTAAAAACAATAGAGAATGTACAGTTCACCCAAAGGGTAGAAAAATTATACAGGAAAGAATTCTATTAAATCATACAATAAATCTATTGCAGAAAAACCATCAATGTCCGCACAAATTACTCCATAGAAGGAAAAATTGAGAAATAACAGTCCGTTGTTTGAATTTAAGGAAAAATGTTTGTTATGTTCTGATACATTAGACTAAGCTTTTATATAGAAAGAAAAAAAAAAGATCTAAAATATTGCAAAAAGAATTTTTTTTAATCTAATCATTAAAATAAGACAGACACGTCTCATATCTATGCTTATGGAGAAATTTATAAAGAATGGTTTTGAAGCGAAACAAGCAGAAGATGAAGCATACACACTAATTGTTAAAACAGCTATTGAAGTAGAAAAGTCTGGTGCACTTTACTGCTGTTGTTGGCGATGATGTTGACTTGCTCGTATTATTGACTGCTTTAGCACTTTCAGCGATAGATATTTTTAAATAAGAAAGGAAGAGGACGAATTGCAACCATCCTGTATTCATCGCACAGTCTTAACAATGGTGCTGTTCTGAAAGATCATATATTTTCCTTCACGCTTTTTCAGGTTGTGACTCGACATCAGCGATGTTTGGGAAAAGTAAAATATCGTTAGAATTTTTTTAAAAAAAGAAAGAAGATAATAACATACAAGCTGCCAGCATTTTAAAAAGTGATCAAGTATCCCAATTTGAAGTTTTCAAGGCAGAAAAAACTATTTTTCTTGCTTTATACGTTAATAAAGCAGAAATTTCTCTGAACAAGCACCATTATTGTATGTTTCAAGAAAGAAGTTGCTGTTGGTAAAAAAAGCCTTTCATCGTTGCCGCCTACCGAAGATGCAGCTAGATTGCACAGTTTACGTGTTTATCATAATAGAACATGATAAACATGAGTAACTCATTCGTACAATACCGTTTGGGCAATAAACTACATCCTGAGAACTGGTGCTGGCAAAATGCACCTAATTTGTCTCCAATTCCAGCTACCTTACAGCCCGCACCAAAAAATATTGTATCAATTTTTTTTACTTGCTCCAAAGAATGTGGAAAAGCATGTGGATGCCGATAATTTGGATTGAAATGTTCTGATATTTGCATAAATTGCTGCAGAATTTCATGTCATAATGCAAGTAAAATTGAATTTGAAGACCAGGAAGATATTGACATGTATCCTGCCCATTGCAAGAGAGGAGGGAAGCGCTACTTCTGAATTCAGTGATGATATCGTAAGGCGAATAAAAAATACTGAAAGCAGCACAAAAACGTAAGAAAGAAATACAGACAGTAACGAATCTGAATCGTGCGTAGAAGTTGTGTTAAGAACTACTAAAACAGTTAAATGATTGAAATTGGATTAAGCCAGTCACTATAAGTGGAATATACCTTCGGGGGAAACCACAAAAAAGAAAACGCGCTAAATGCTTTTCCTCAAGAGTAATGTGAAAATGAGCATAAATTTATGTTATATATTCACTTTCTCCATTCAAAGGTGAGAATTTTAGATCTATTTACATAATTTTTTTTTAAACTAGCAGCAGATTTTTCGAATTTTTATAATTTTACTTTCAAATATGTTCACATTTTTGCATTTTTGACAGGGAAGCGTTGGTGTGACAAGCAAATGTTAATGACACTTTTTATAGGAAATTAAATTATCTACAACTTTGTAATTGAACTTTTTTCCCTAAATGCCATTGTTCATGAGATATTCACAAAAAACCGATTTTCAAGCTCTTTAGCGCCCCCTGGCGGCGAAAGCTCACATCGGATCGATGGGGACTTTTAGTATGTTAAACTACATACCCCAACTAGCCTCTATGCAAAAATCCAGCTTTGTTCTAATTTTTTCCCCTATTTTTGCTAAAATGACTGGGCTACAAGGGGAAATATGAATTTAATAGCATAAATATGATAGTATTTTTAAAGAAGCAAAGCCAAAAAGGTGGCCAGGAATTTAACTGCTTAAATCACGTCATCAGTAGAATTTAATTTCATAGGCCAAGGGGAGGTTTTTTTAACGGAAGTAACCGCCTCAGAGAATTTTGGCGAACCTTCTAGAAGAATTTAAACCGGAAGGAATGAATTCGAAAAACATTTTACCGTTTTAGAATATTCGAAATGTTATGTACGGAAGAAATATTTACAGGAGAAGGCATCAAAAGAGACGAAATCGAAATAATATTTAAAATGAGAACATTAATGAAAAAATGAATGATGGCTAATAAAATAGTTGATACAATTAAATTAAAATAAAATATGGCAGGGGTTTACGAGAAACCACCACAACATGTTTGATTAAATAAGATCAGTTAAACAGTGAAATACACAGAGTCGTTGCCTTCTGGTCTATTTTAAACCGAAAAAAAAAAAGTAAGGCATTTTAAATGTATTTTTTAAATCTGGTGTAATTTTCTTTTTCTTTCACTTTTCAATATTCAAGTGAAAATACTTTTGTTGTCTGAAAGGAAATATTATTTGTGCCGTCTTAAAATTCACAACAATAATTGAAAAGATCATATCAAAATATAAAATAAATGTCTCATCTATTTTTACTTTCTTCTATCTTTACAAGAAGAAAGTATTGGATTCATGAAAATTTTCGACTTCCGGTTTTCGACGGATTTATACGTTTTAGAAGGTCCTGAACACGTTTTGACTATTTTTAGAAAATGTCTGTCTGTGAGTCTGTCCGTCTGTCTGTGTGTCTGTCTGTATGTGACAAAAAATTTGTGGGCGCTCTATCTCAAGAACTAATGCTCGAAATTTAATAAAATTTTATATTCAGTTAGACCTTGATATGAATTAGTGCCTATTGGTTTTTGGTGAAAATTGGCCTGCAGGTGGCACTGCTATACTACTTTTTTCATGATTTTCAAGATTGCTATATCTCAAGAACTAATGCACAGAATTTCACCAAACTTCAGATTCTGTGAAACCTTGATATACATAGACGCTGATTAAGTTTTGGTGTAAATTGGCCAGCAGGTGGTGCTGCTATGCCACGTTTTTGATAATTTTCATGATAGCTATATCTCAAGAACTAATGCACAGAATGTCACCAAACTTCAGATTCCGCGATACCTTGGGATATATAGCCGCTGATAAGGTTTTGCTGTGAACCGCCCTATAGGTGGCGCTGCTATGCTACATTTTGCACGATTTTTGCGATAGCTATATCTCAAGAACTAATGCAGAGAACTTCATCAAATTTTAGATTCTGTTACACTAAAATATATAACATAATTAGACGCTGATTACATTTTGGTATTAACCTTGCAGCAGGTAGTGCAGCTATGCTGCATTTTGCACGAGTTTTCCGATAGCTATATCTCAACAACCAACGCACAGAATTTCATCAAACTTCAGATTTTGTTACAAAATGACATATAACATAATTACACGATGATTACGTTTTGTTATAAATCCTTCAACTGATGGTGCTGCTGTGCTATATTTTACACGGTTTTTTTAAACTAGCTATATCTCAAGAACTAATGCACAGAATTTCTTCAAACTTCAGATTATTTTACAACTTAACATAATTAGACGCTTTTTTACGTTTTGGCATAAATTGTCCAAGATATGATGTTGCTGTGCTACGTTTTGCAAATTTTTTGTTATAAAGTCTCAAGAACTAATGGGCGAAATTACATCAAATTTAAGATTCTGTTAGTTCTTGATATCAATAGATGCTTATTAGATTTTAGTATAAATTACCCATCATGAGGCACTACTAAGCTCATTTTCTCAGAATATTAATTGAATTTTGCGTTTTGGGCTTTTCGGATACCAGAATCTCATTAGGCTAGGTCAAATGTTCGAGGACATTCGATAGTGGGTAACTTTGGGGGTCACCACGTTTTTTTTTTTTTTTTTTTTTTTTTTTTTTTTTTTTTTTTTTAAATATTAAAATGTACTTATGAGATAGAAGAAAGTTTCGGGATTGACACATCCAACTAGTTTTTTAACTGTTTTGCGATATTACTTGGTCAGTTTAAACATGACGTAATTTCGTTTATTTGCTGCTTCTAGCGCAGATTAATTTATTTATTTATTATTTAAACGTGATTTTTCTCTTTTTTATATTCACGTGAAGATGCTTTTATTGCTAGAAAGGAGTATTTTCTTTTTCCGTTGCATTAGAATTACACAGGCCTACAAAAAAAAAATTTTTTTTTGGTGCCTGAGATTTTACAACTGATTTTGGATATTTTTGGGATGCTGATTCCAAATATGCAATCAGTTTTTCTCTATCAGCTCTACTTTTTTAGATACACAAAGCGAACTAAAAATTTTTTAGAACTAAAGTGACCCTGAACACTTAAACTGACCTTATGATACATAGCCCTGTAACGACGCTCAAGGTGATTAGAAGGACGTTGAAATACCACAAAATCTTGAAAAAAAGAAATGTGCAAGCAAAACTGAAGATCTGCGCATCCTTATGATTTCGGGCAGCTCATCCATAAAGCCAAATGTAAAAGCCTCCAAGCGATAAGGTTAGTTTAAGAGTTCGCTCCATGGAAACAAAACTGGCTTTCTTTGACTTTCTAAAGTTTTTGAACTTTACATGATATTTGTGTTTAAGGTAGAATTCGTATCAATTTAACGTAAAACTCGTAGTGTTGTAGATTGTTGTGTTTGCGTTGTAGAATGGAATTTAAATGAGTTCAAGTAGAAAAAGTTGTATAAATCATCCAGATAAGTTTTGCTACATATGCGGAGAATAAAAGTTGAAAGAACACAGAAAATATGTTACTGACTTTGTAAAGAGAACTTATCTTGTATACTTTGGGGTTAGACTTGGTGATCAGGATAAAATCTGCGCACCGCAACAGGTCTGTAAAACTTGTACAGAGCATTTATGACAGTGAGCTGACGGAAGAGAATAAGTCTCAAATTCGGTTTACCAATGGTTTGGAGAAAACTCCAAACCATTTCTATGACTATTATTTCTACCTAGCACTGGAATACTATTTGAATTAATCGAAACAATTGTAATAAGAAAACTTATCCTGATTTAGTGTCTTCAAGACCCCCACTTCCTCACTCAGAGAAACTACCGATCCCAACGTTTCATCAGCTACCAGAGCTTAGTGAGGATGAATATTGTCCTTCTGATTATCTTTTAGATAGCTGTGAATGTAACAATGATTATGAGGAGACGTCATCAATGCCTAAATTTTTCAACCAGGTTGATTTAAATGATTTCAAAAGAGATTTCAATGTTTTAAAAGAAGCTTCTGAATTACTGGTTGGTTTCAAGATTAAAAGAAAAAAATTTATTAGAACAAAGAGCCAAACTTACATTTTATCACACAAGACAAAATTGTATACTACCCTACTTCTCTTTAAAAAATAATCTTGTATTTTGTCATGAATTTAGAGGACTGTAAGAAAAATTGGTTCTTCCTAAATACTCTCCAGATGATTATCCTTGGACAGCAAAGAAGTTACACAAAAAACTATTGTTTTTCTATTTTTGGGATAGCAGGGATAAAACACACCACTAGATTAGAAAAGAGAGGTCTAAGAAAGATAACATGGATGTTGGAGAATGTCATTAATAACACTTTAGTTGGGCTAAAGAAAATCATACTTTCTGCACTGCATATCAAGCTCTGTCCTATGAAGAAGTTTGTGTAAACTCTCCATAAGAACGTGTCATGATTTGCATGTATAAGGTAAAAACACCCGAATTGAATTATGAAGATATTAAAGCAGGAATGTTTAACGGACAACAAATGAGACAACTGTTTAAGGATCCTGCTTTCGTAATTTCAACGAATGAGGCTGATAAAAAAGGCTGGACTTTTTTTGTGGTAGTTCACAAAAACATTCCGGGAAAATGCAAAGGAGAAATCTATGTAGAACTGGTAAATGAAAAGCATAATAGTTTTAAATCTCTTGGGTGTACTAGAAGCATTAAAGTGCACTATTTACGTTGTCACTTCGAGCATTTTCTTGAAAATAAAGAAGGCACAAGTGATAAACATCCCGAAAGATTTCACCACAATATTAAGACTACGGAGGACCGCTACCAAAAAAGATGAGATATGCAAAGGGTTTCAGATTACAGTTTGAGTTTAAAAAGACACTGTTCTAAAATATATTCCAGAATGTCACGGAGAAGAAGCTTCCGAAGCATTCAATGAGTATCAGTTTCATCAGTGACGTTTTTCTCTATTTTTGTGAGTAAAAATATTTGTACAATATAATTAAAAAATTATTATTTCAATATGTGTATATCATAATAATAAAAACTAACATTTGTGTATTATAAAAAATAAAAATCCTGCATTTATTTTATTTTTACATGCATTTTTTAATACATGGATTTACCTTAAAATAATGAAACATATATTTCACAAAAAGTTGTTTATCTTAAAAAACTGAGCTGATAGAGAAAAACTAATACCATATTTGAATTCAGGACATCAAATTCATATAAAATCAGCTAAAAATACCCCGGCACCAAAACAGCTGTTGACCAGTGTTATCAACAATACTTTAAAAGATCATTTAGAAATGTGAAGTTTGCGCACTCTCAAGCAAAGTATATTCCTGGATTCTTGGACGTATGTGTTGATAAATTTGAAACTTTTTATATCATCATTCGATGACGTACGCGGAAGCGACACGAAACCTTTATAATTTTTAAATGTATTTTTTAATTTATTGTTTTGTAAATGTACCAGTTAGTAATTTGTGTTTATTTGATGCGGATTTTTAGTATTTTTTAGTTTTTGGAGTAAATCGCTCAAAAAATAGTTTTTCAATCAATTTTTGTAACGATTTCTGCGATAATTGTATCTCAAATACTAATACGCGGATTTTCATCAAATTTCATATTCAGTTAGAACTTGAAATAAGTTGTTTCAAATTAGATTTTGGTGTAAATTACCTAACCGGTGACGCTACTACATTTCATTTTTCTGGATGATATTAACGTGTATAAAATAGAAGCAAGTTTTCGGATTGCCACATCCGACTAGTTTATTCATGCATTTCTGCATATGAGTTTAACAGCTATTGCATCAAAATCTGAATATGTATAAAAATAGTTATAGTACGAATGACCTCATTTGCCACTTTTGACTTGTTTCTATATCGAAATATTACTGTTCAATGTTTTTGTTATGAGGTATGCAACAATGAGTAATCCCTAAAGTGTTATTTTTTATTTGAACTTTCTAACCAAGAACTATTAGTGTTTCATTCCCTGTATTCAAGAAGTAGATCTTTTAAAGGAGAAAATGTACTTCTACATTGTAACATCTGGTTTGTGGTTTTGGCAAGCCCTTTTTCTACATTTACACGAATCAACTTCCGCATTACAAACGAACTTTAGAACTGTTTTTAAGACTTTAATTTCTTTTCTTTATTAGTTTGTTTCATGTATTCCAGCAGAGAGAGAACAGATTGGTGTTCTCTCTTCTCAATGTTTATAATCTAGACATATTAAATGGATATAAATCGCAATGAAACAATGTTTAATTTACACATCTCTCACACGATATAGTGTTTTAATTTAAATATTTTGTTACCGTTTTAGGTAGGTGAGAAGATGATTCTGAATACATATCGTATTTTCAACGAGGATTAAGTGTCCCGGAATCGTGGAATACAACAAGCAGTTTCCAACGCTATCGAGGAAGGTAAGAAATATATTTAATTATTCTTACCTGTTATTTAAATGAAGAAACATATATAAATATATATTTTTTCTATGAGTTTTCTTATCTCTGCTGCTGCTGCTGAAGTTCGACAGTTTGTTTTGCTCAATCGTAAAGGGTATAGCGAGGTACAGATTACAGTTTGAGTTTAAAAAGACACTGTTCTAAAATATATTCCAGAATGTCACGGAGAAGAAGCTTCCGAAGCATTCAATGAGTATCAGTTTCATCAGTGACGTTTTTCTCTATTTTTGTGAGTAAAAATATTTGTACAATATAATTAAAAAATTATTATTTCAATATGTGTATATCATAATAATAAAAACTAACATTTGTGTATTATAAAAAATAAAAATCCTGCATTTATTTTATTTTTACATGCATTTTTTAATACATGGATTTACCTTAAAATAATGAAACATATATTTCACAAAAAGTTGTTTATCTTAAAAAACTGAGCTGATAGAGAAAAACTAATACCATATTTGAATTCAGGACATCAAATTCATATAAAATCAGCTAAAAATACCCCGGCACCAAAACAGCTGTTGACCAGTGTTATCAACAATACTTTAAAAGATCATTTAGAAATGTGAAGTTTGCGCACTCTCAAGCAAAGTATATTCCTGGATTCTTGGACGTATGTGTTGATAAATTTGAAACTTTTTATATCATCATTCGATGACGTACGCGGAAGCGACACGAAACCTTTATAATTTTTAAATGTATTTTTTAATTTATTGTTTTGTAAATGTACCAGTTAGTAATTTGTGTTTATTTGATGCGGATTTTTAGTATTTTTTAGTTTTTGGAGTAAATCGCTCAAAAAATAGTTTTTCAATCAATTTTTGTAACGATTTCTGCGATAATTGTATCTCAAATACTAATACGCGGATTTTCATCAAATTTCATATTCAGTTAGAACTTGAAATAAGTTGTTTCAAATTAGATTTTGGTGTAAATTACCTAACCGGTGACGCTACTACATTTCATTTTTCTGGATGATATTAACGTGTATAAAATAGAAGCAAGTTTTCGGATTGCCACATCCGACTAGTTTATTCATGCATTTCTGCATATGAGTTTAACAGCTATTGCATCAAAATCTGAATATGTATAAAAATAGTTATAGTACGAATGACCTCATTTGCCACTTTTGACTTGTTTCTATATCGAAATATTACTGTTCAATGTTTTTGTTATGAGGTATGCAACAATGAGTAATCCCTAAAGTGTTATTTTTTATTTGAACTTTCTAACCAAGAACTATTAGTGTTTCATTCCCTGTATTCAAGAAGTAGATCTTTTAAAGGAGAAAATGTACTTCTACATTGTAACATCTGGTTTGTGGTTTTGGCAAGCCCTTTTTCTACATTTACACGAATCAACTTCCGCATTACAAACGAACTTTAGAACTGTTTTTAAGACTTTAATTTCTTTTCTTTATTAGTTTGTTTCATGTATTCCAGCAGAGAGAGAACAGATTGGTGTTCTCTCTTCTCAATGTTTATAATCTAGACATATTAAATGGATATAAATCGCAATGAAACAATGTTTAATTTACACATCTCTCACACGATATAGTGTTTTAATTTAAATATTTTGTTACCGTTTTAGGTAGGTGAGAAGATGATTCTGAATACATATCGTATTTTCAACGAGGATTAAGTGTCCCGGAATCGTGGAATACAACAAGCAGTTTCCAACGCTATCGAGGAAGGTAAGAAATATATTTAATTATTCTTACCTGTTATTTAAATGAAGAAACATATATAAATATATATTTTTTCTATGAGTTTTCTTATCTCTGCTGCTGCTGCTGAAGTTCGACAGTTTGTTTTGCTCAATCGTAAAGGGTATAGCGAGGTAAGAATGGCGAAATGGCCCCCATGGTCAATGACTGAATTATTATTTGTACTAGTATCAGCACTCTAAAAGAATACAAAATGCAAGGTCATTCACCCCCCATCTTGACCTGTCTTTAAGATATTCGAGAAAGTTCGTACGCGCGCCGTTATTTTTTAAATGTATTTTTCTAAAAAACTATAAAAGCTAGAAAGATGGGACCAATTGCGTATATTGAGAGATACTTTGAAAAAATTTTCATATTTTTTTCAGAGTTTTCGTGAAATGACATCTGTGCAAAATAATGAAACAAAGTATAAATCTTTTATTTTAGTAGTGTTCTGTTATGTTTACCGCGCCAAAAAAAATACATAATATTCTTTAATTTATATACTTATAGCACACAAAAAATGATCAAAATCAAAGAGGCGCTTTTTGAGTAATATCTAAGAATAGAAAAGGTTAAAATAAAAATTCTAAATAGAAAAGGAAGAAAAAAAGAAAAATTGATACCGGACAAATTTAAAAGAAAAAGTAATACTCATATACGGTTAGTGAGGCACAGACATACAGGTATTGAGTGAGTAAGGTAGTGAAATTAGCGGTCGCCCCGACGTAAATACCCATTATGATATTCGTAGGGAGATTTTGCTGTTTTAATCCATCAGTCAGTGGATAGTTATTATAAAACTAGAAGATAGCCCGTCAAAATGATGTGTTTGCATTTTTAAAGGATTATAAAAAATTATAACAACTGTGGTCAATCATAGCCATTTTAGACTGAAACAATTTTGATAAAACAGCGATTAAACTTGGAGAGAAAAAAATCTAACAAAAAAAAAAAAAAAAAAAAAAAAAAAAGAAAAAGAAAAAAGAAAGAAAGAAAATTTCAACAGAAATCTGCATTTAAAACTATAGCAAAACTACCTGGTAGATGGGGGTGGGGATTATAATGAAATTTAAAACGCACCCGCGGTTTGCTTAAATAAAAAGTTTTAATTAAATATTGTTTTTGAAATCGTGAAAAGATATCAAAGCAAAGAAAATGTAGAGACATCATTTACAGCTCCCACTGTGAATCTGACCAATGAGAACACTCCATTACGACTATGGAACGATTTAATTGGTCAGAAAATAGATTGCCTTTTAAATCGGAGATAACTTTTCACAATGTTTTTTATACATTTGAAATTCTCAAGAGTCATTCACGGCTGTAAAGAAAAAAAAATTAAAGCAACCCGAATATAAAAATTTTAACAATATTGCATTTAAAACGCACCTTTGCTTTCCTTTAATAAAAAGTTTTAATTAAATATATTTTTTGAAATCGTGGAAAGATTTCAAAGCGAAGTAAAATGTAGTGATATCATTTACAGCTCCCAATGTAAATCTGACCAATGAGAACGCTCCATTACGACTATGAAACGTTTTCATTGGTGAATGAGTTTCTTTTTCTCGTGGATAGGTTGACCCCGGAAGGGTTTTATATATACTAGCAAAAGCCATGCTTTGTTTGGATTCGCGAAGTATTATGCTATACGATAAATATTTGAAAGTAATAATATATTTTTTAAATTACTTTTGCATCCTTATTAAGCAAAAATATAATTTTATGTTTCGGCACATTTTAATTTAAAAATTTACTTTTACCAAATAACTAAAAATTTCCTCAGATTGTTTATTAATGATATAAGACTGGTATAAATAATAATATTTTCGAAGTAGAATTATACAAAATATTAATTTTATTTGTTTACAATTCTTTTATTGCCACTTCACAAAAATATAATGCAATTCTTTTAAAATTCTTAAATATCGTCTGCTTAAATGATTTCACAAAATAAGAATAAATTGTGTATTTGAATTCCTAACACAGAAAAATACTTTTATAATTGAATGTTAATAGGAAAATTTTCACAAATTTTAATTCATTAAAAATATGCTATAATTTTTCTAAAAAAAAAAAGTATTTTATAAATTTTATAAAATAAATCACGAAACTATACATAATTAAAAGGAATGAGCATAGTTTGAAAATCTGAAAGCAGTTTTTGAGATATTTTGTCAGAATAATGAAAATATATTTTATTCATTTAATGATGATTCTAGCTATAATTACTGACCCCATGATTTAAGTTTTTCTTCTGAAAACGTACGTGTTTTACTTTTTATTTGAAAAAATGCGTTTGTAATGGAAAAACATGTAAAATAAATTAATTAAAATAATAATTTTTTGAAAAGTATTTCTGTAAAAAAAATAATATTCTGCAAATCTACAGATCATAATTTATATTTGTGTTTAATTTCAAGTCAAAATACTGTATAGTTTTTTTGTAAGGCGTACGACAAAATGTCATTTGAGTGGCCTAGTAGAGGATTCGCTTCGCTCATCCTAATAATACGATTTTACGTATCTTTTATTAGTCTTGCTATGTCAAGACAACAATACATAAACAATTGACTGGTTTGTCATAATTAGGTGAGAATAATTGTTTACGGCCGCCGAAAGTTCTACGGTGACAATAATGTTCGTGCAATGTAAAGTTTGTGACATTTTTGTGCATAAAGTTCGTGGAAGAAAGAAAGTTATCGCTACTGAAGAGGATGCTAGATTATATAGTGACTCGAATAAAAAACAGTTTCTGTTGGTGACATAGGGGGCACTCGCGCAAAATTTCCCGAAGCTATCATGATTAAGAATTAAGGTTGTATTCAAAATTGGTTATTTTATAACTCATTTTTAAATTCAATTTTGTTCTCAAACGCATTCAATTGGCAGTCTTTTGTTATTAAGAACTATATAATATACCGTATTAGTCGATTTTTTAATAAAGTCAGAATTATTTCAAAATATGTTGTCAAAATGAGCATTTGATCCGAATTTAGCTTAAGATGATTCAGATAAAACCAGTCCTTACAGAAAAATGAAATTAAAAAATTTTCAAAAGAGGACAAATAAAGTTGTTAAACTGGGTTTATCTGTAATCAAATTTTCTTTTTTGTTGTTGAAATGAGCACTCTTCGAAATCTACCTCCGCCTATAGGCCAAGCCGACAGGGATTTTTTAAATGATGAAGTCAAAATTGTAATAAATGAAAATAATGATGTTTGAAATCTTATTTATGATGTAATTATAATAAATAATTCTAAAAAAGACCTCTTTAGCTAGTTCCTACCATCCGTGATCTCACTTATTAAAATCATAATTACTCAAAGAAGCACCTCTTTGATTTTGATCAGGTTTTGCGTGCTATAAATATATAAATGAAAGAACATTATATACATATATATATATATTTGGCGCGGTAGACATGATAATGATAGGTCTAACTATAATTATCATCATCTCTACTTTCATTAATTACAACATTGACTCCATCGCTTAAAAATTTTTTACGCAGAATTTCAATAGGACAAGCATACATGGGGTGTAGGTCGGGGCGATCGCTAGTTTCATCGCTCCACCCACTCACTAGCTCTATTTCAATGTCCCACTAGCCGTGTTTCTGACACACGCTAGCCGTATATCAGTGTTACTTTTTCTTTTAAATTTGTCCGGTATCAATTTTTCTCTTTTTCTTCCTTTTCTATTTAGAATTTTTATTTTAACCTTTTCTATTTTCTTCTTAGATATTACTCAAAAAGCGCCTCTTTGATTTTGATAATTTTTTGTGTGCTATAAGTATATAAATTAAAGAATATTATGTATTTTTTTCGGCGCGGTAGACGTAACAGAACAGTAGTAAAATAAAAGATTTATACTTTGTTTCAATATTCTGCATAGTTGTCATTTCACGAAAACTCTGAAAAAAATATGAAATATTTTTCAAAGTATCTCTCAATATACGCAATTGGTCCCATCTCTCTAGCTTTTATAGTTTTTCAGAAAAATACATTTAAAAAATAACGGCGCGCGCACGAACTTTATCGAATATCTTAAAGACAGGTCAAGATGGGGGGTCAATGACCTTGCATTTCGTACTCTTTTAGAGTGCTGATACTAGTACAAATAATAATTCAGTCATTGACCATGGGGGCCATTTCGCCATTCTTATCTCGCTATACCCTTTGAGCTCAGCTCTTCAATCTGAGCTTAGAATCTGTTTAGAATATAATATTTAAAAAAATAATAATAACATATGCAAAAAATTAACAATAAGTTAAAAAAAGTAATTTAACTATTTGAAAAATAGTATTTTCAAAGACTATAATTTTAGACATAAATTATTTCAATATTTAAAAAAAAACAATAATAACATCATTTTTATGATGATCAAATCGTAGCTTACGTAATAAGAGTCATATTAATATGTCTGGACATATAGAGTGAAATTAATATTCCTGAACCGATCATAAACAAATATTAAATAAAATTTCAGTTTAACAATTTCCGGCACTGTAAATTTTTAAACTTCTAAACATCGCACATTTTCAATTTTTACACCGTTGTATAAAGAAAAAAAATTACTTTTAAATGCAACTTGTTTGAAACCTGTTTTTGTAGTTTTTAATATTTTTTTTTTGTCATCGTGGCAACAGAAGTATTCCATTTCTAGACATTAAGCACGGACCATTGACTTTCTAATATATGTAGACGACACATCCCATTGTTATCTCGGCATGGTTTCGAATCCAACATCTTTGGCTAAAAGATGCTGTTTTTTGGCGGTGATCGCTTTATAGGCAACTTTCAGATTTCATTCTCGCAGTAAAATAAATGTAAACATAGAAGCGGGAATGCGGTGAAAAAAAATCCGGGGAGATTTTGGCGGGAGAAAAACCGGTTTGGCGTGCTAAATCTGCCTTCCGTCACGTGACGGAAGGCAGACGTCGGCCTACGAAAAGGTTGCCATTGTGGAGTCTAAATATCTTAGGTCATTGGCACGGACCAAGCTACCTTATCATAATAACAGGCCTCGCAATGACCAAATTTGCTTTATCCGCAGTAGACGTGATCACAAACCACAAGATTTTCCCGTTGTAGCGCCATCTAATGTGAAAAACTAAAGTATTTTCCATTTTTTCCTATGAATTTGTGTATGGAACAAGTTATTACCCGTTGAATGTACCAGATGGTGTTACTTACGGCACGGGGCAAAGTCATATAATAAGATGGCAACTATCAGGATATACGAGGCCTGTTATTATGATAAGATGGCCTTGGCATTGAACGATCGGAAAACGAAAAAGTTGCGGAATTCAACCAGTAAAAATATTCAGATTTCCCAAGTTTTCTACCGAGGACAACAACTATTTTCAAAATAGTTAAAAAAAATCTTCAAATACAATTTTTTTTCCAAAAATTAAAAAAAAAAATCTCATACTCAAATTTTTGGCTTAAAAAAACTCACACTCAAACTAGGACTTAAAAAAAATCTCACACTCAAAATAGGACTTAAAAAAATAATTAAAAATAATAAATTTAAAAAATAAATTATTGAATAAAAAAATGCAGTTTCAAGATTTTGCAGATTCAGCAATAAAATAATTCTATGCTGTAGATGTCCTTCATTTTTTATTTAAAAGAATCGTTTTATTATAGCTGACATCACTGAAAAGTATGAACTTCACTCATTAAATGTATTTTAAAAATAATGAAAAATATTAAAGCTTTGTAAATAATAATAATAATAATAATAATAATAATAATAATTAATTAATTAAAAAATTGTAATTTAACAAATTACAACGACTATTTGGAAAATGATAGTCTCAAATACTCAAATTTTAAAGACTTATAAAATAAATTCTATATTTAAATTAATAATAATAACAAGTTGAATGTAGATTCTGCCATTGCAGAATTCAGTTTTGCCTCCGATTAGGAAAAAAAAATCGATAGAGGTCTTTTAGAAGGACTACCCCTTTTAGAATGCAATGAACTAACTTCATTTTTCTTGTGTTTATCAATATAATAGCAAACAGAACGGCGTGAAATACACAAGTGATTAGCAATTTCTCTCAAAGACATCGGAATTGCGGAATAATAAAGAGATACAATTTGACGTGTCACTTCTTCATTGACTAGATTCATCAAAAACGGATTTTTTCTTTAGTTTAAACGCTTTTTTATAGACTCTGAGTAAAGGGAAATTCAATTTAACAAGAGAACGAGTGGAATCCCGTCGAACTCGATGAAAGAAATGTTTAAAAGACCTGATCGATTTGGTTTTAAAAAAAGCAAAAGTATCTACATTATTGAATCAATATATAATAAATATATTTCCAAACTTAATATCAAGTTTGTCAGTTACAATTTTGCTTGCAAATATTCGCACATCTTCAGTTAAAATTATAATCTGAGTGCCGGCGAAATCCAGAAATTTTATTTTATATGCACTCACAAAAAAATAGTTTTATCAAAAAAAGAAAAAACTAATTTCATTTTTACTGTGACATTATTTTCACTAACTGAAGTCATCTGAAAGTAAAATCTCAATCTCAGTGTCCATAATGAAAAGAAATATTGAAATGTAATATCGTTATGAGTAAAAATGCGATGTTTTAAATAGTGATGTCATTTTCTCTTCAAATGTTTTTTTAAAGTTACTGTTATTAGTAATATGAAAAAGGCATCCGTAATAATATTGCAATTTTCATTTATCTGGTTGCTGAATGTCATCATTTTCCTCATTTGAAATTTTTCTTATTTTGCTTTAGACATTAATTTTTATCATAAATTATTTTCTGTTATTTTATTTACATTATTAATATTATTTCTCAGTAAATATATTTTTTTTAACCTCAATTAGGCCATAATTATATGCAATCATTTTGGAAAATAAATTTTTATTATCGAAAGAAAAGCTAAACTGAGTAACTACCATTTTGAAGAAATATTGTAAAAAGTATTTAAAATTAAAAATAAAATATAAAAATGGAGATAAATTAAAAACTAGCTAAAATGGGCACAACTACAAATAAATTGCTTTTATTTAAAAAAATAATTATCAAAATCGGTTGAGTAGAAAATTCAGGGCTGATGACACGACATTTTTTAGCTTGTCTGAAAGAAATAGCATCGAAGGCTAATAAACATAATTTTTAGGATGATTATAACGAATCATATATTAAGTATGCGGTGCATTAAACATCAATATTCCTAGACCAATGATAAAAAAACCAGTAGGTTAAAGATAGACAACTTTAACAATTTTTATTTGATGGAGCTAATCAGACTGACTTCTAAAAACCTCATATTACGTACGACATGGATTAAACATTAATAATCCTGGACCCATCACAAACAAATTTTAAATGACGTTTCAGTTTTACAATTTTTGGAACTGCAAATTTTTTAACTTCTTAACATCGCACATTTTAAATTTGTACATCGTTGCATAGAGAAAAAAAATGCATTGAAATTTTTGATGAAATTTGTTTGAAGTAATTATCACAATTTGTTTTTAAATTACAGTCGACTCTCGTTAATTCGAACTCGTCGGGACCACAAGAAATGTTCGAATTATCCGAAGTTCGAATTATGGAAAACATGCTTAATATGATACTATTACAAAGGAATTGATGTTATAGTATCTTATAAACTTATTTCGTCTATCATCATTAGAATATGACTTAATATTAAACTAGCTGCACCCGTCGAAACTCGACGGAAAAGAATATATATTAGGTATGATATATATCAATCTTATATAGACAGTAAAATACTGAGCGAAATAAACAATTGCCACCTCTTAAAATAGGGATAACATAGCTTTTCATGATGAAGATACACAAACTTTAAAAAATAACAAAAAAAAAAAAAAAAAAAAAAAAAAAAAAAAAAAAAAAGGAAAATAACACATAAATTATTATGTTGTACATAACTTCAGCTACAAATCATTTTTTAATGCGGTTTCTGAACCTTAAATATTATTTAAATGCCAAATTATTTAGGAAGTTCATATTATACCCCGGAAGACTAATTCAAAAATATCTGCATAGTTTATTTTTTCTCCGTTTAAATATCGCTTGATAACTGTAGAATAATTATAATATCAATGAAACATTTTATAATAGAAACAGAGACTTACTGAATTGCCTAACCAACCCACTACATATTTACAGCACTTGCAATAAATTTAATTTATTTATTGGTTTGTATCCTCCATGAACTTGTAAAAATTAATTTTATTGTTATGGCAACGAGAAAAAAAAAAAAAAAAAAAAAAAAAAAAAAAAGAAGACGACGATACCTCTGTTATTAAAAAGAATAAAATTGTTGTATTTGTTACTGAAATGCAGAATTTTTTTTATTTTATTTTAAACAATAACTTAACACAATGAAATGATTTTAATTATTTTTTGATATCATGTAAGATAGAAATATAATAATACCGGCATATCACAGATTTTATTCTTTTTTTTTTTAATATGACATCATTTACACCTTCAGAAATACTGATCTTTTCTTAAATAAAAGCGTGATTTATGCAGTTATTTAAGAATTCTTTAGTTTCATAAAATATTCATCTTATACTATAATGCGAGCAAAAATTGTGTGTGTGTGGGGGGGGGGGGGGGGGGGGGTAAATTTTATCTCAAAAACGGCTCTAACGATTTTCGCAAAAATTTGGATTTTACCATTTTCGGGCACGAGAAGACCATTGGGCTAGGTCCCATGTTCGGGAAAATTCGATTACTGGGTCATTTTGGGTCACAATGGGTCAGGATCAAGCTATTTATATCTAGAGAACGGCTGGATGGATTTTAAGGCAATTTTGTATCCAACCGTTTTTTGGCACGAGAAAACAATTGGGCTGGGTCACATGTTCGAAAAATTTCGATTAGTGGGTCATTTTTGGGTCATTGTGGGTCAAGCCATTTTTATCTAAAAAACGGCTCTAACGATTTTGACCAAATTTTATATTTTATCGTTTTGGATTACAAGAAGACCATTGGGTTAGGTAACATGTTCGAGAAAATTCGGTTAGTGGGTCATTTTTGGGGTCATTGTGGGTCATGCTATTTTTATCTAGAGATTTTCTCACGCAATTTTGACTAAAAATTGGATTCTATGGTTTTCGGGCACGAGAAACACATTGGGCTAGGTTACATGTTCGAGAAAAAAATGTAATGGGTCATATTGAGTCATTAAGAGTCTGGGTCAAGCTATTTATATTTAAAGAACGGCGTGATGGATTATAACGAAATTTTGTATGTAACAGTTTTTTGACATGAGAAGACTAATGAGCTAAATCACATGTTTGAGAGATTTCGACTATGAGGGTCATTTGTGGGTCATAATGGGTCATGGTCAACCTATATCTAAAGAACAGGTGGATCGATTTTAACGAAATTTTGTATGCAACATTTTTTTAACACGATAAAATCATTGGACTAGGTTACATGTTCGAAAAATTTCGATTAATGGGTCATTTTGGGTCATTAAGAGTCCGGGTCAAGCTATTTACATTTAAAGAATGGCGTGATGGATTATAACGAAATTTTGTATGTGACAGTTTTTTGACATGAGAAAACTAATGGGCTAAATCACATGTTTGAGAGATTTCGACTATGAGGGTCATTTGTGGGTCATGATGGGTCATAATGGGTCATGGTCAACCTATATCTAAAGAACAGGTGGATCGATTTTAACGAAATTTTGTATACAAAATTTTTTTGGCACGATAAAATCATTGGACTAGGTTACATGTTCGAAAAATTTCGATTAATGGGTCATTTTGGGTCATTAAGAGTCTGGGTCAAGCTATTTATATTTAAAGAACGGCGTGATGGATTATAACGAAATTTTGTATGTGACAGTTTTTTGACATGAGAAAACTAATGGGCTAAATCACATGTTTGAGAGATTTCGACTATGAGGGTCATTTGTGGGTCATGATGGGTCATAATGGGTCATGGTCAAACTATATCTAAAGAACAGGTGGATCGATTTTAATGAAATTTTGTATGCAACATTTTTTTGGCACGATAAAATCATTGGACTAGGTTACATGTTCGAAAAATTTCGATTAATGGGTCATTTTGGATCATAAAGGGCCTGGATCAAACTATGTATAATTAAAAAACGGCAGGATCAATTTTAACGAAATTCTGTATGTAACAATTTTTAGAAACGAGAAAACTAATGGACTAAGTCACATATTCGAGAGCTTTCGATTATAAGGGTCATTTGTGGGTCTTAATGGGTCAAGGTCAAGCTATATCTAAGGAATGGGTGGGTCGATTTTAACGAAATTTTGCATACAACATATTTTTGGCATGAGAAAATCATTGGGGTAGGTCACATGTTCGAGAAATTTCGATTGGTGGGCCACTTTTGGGTCATTCTAATTTTATCTTGACAACGTTTCGCGCAATTTTGATTAAATTTTGTATTTTATCGTTTTCGGTCACAAGAAAATCATTGGGTTAGGACAGATTTTTGTGAAAATTCGATCAATGGGTCATTTTGGATTATAAGGGGTCAGGGTCAAACCAACTATATCTAAAAAACAGCTCAATCGATTTTATCTAAATTTTGTATCTAATGTTTTTCGGCATGCTAAAACTAAAGAGCTAGGCCACACGTTTAAGAGATTTCGATTATAAGGGTCATTTGTTGGTCATGATGGGTCATGCTAATTTTATATAGAAAATGGTACTAACCATTTTGACTATACTTTGTATTATATCGTTTTTGAGCAAGAGAAAACCATTTGGCTTGGACACATGCTCGCGAAAATTCTATTAGTGGGTCATTTTGGGTCTTAATGAGCTAGGGTCATTCTAATTATATACAATAACGACTCAATCAATTTTACCTAAATTTTGAAACAAAACGTTTTTTGTCACGAGAAGACTATTGGGCTGAGTCGCATGTTAAACAAAATTATATTAGTGGGTCATTTCGCTTCATTGCTGAATGCTGCCAAGCTAATTTTACCTAAAAAATGGCTTGAACGATTTTGATTCAATTTTATATTCTACTGTTTTTGATTACCTGAAGACGATTGAGCTATGTCACATGCTTGATCAAATTTGATTAGTGGCTCATTTTGGGTAATACGGGTCAGGGTCACGAGAATATGGCAAAAGCCAATAACTTGGTGATATTTGACTAAATATTGGCGACATATGGCCAAAAAATCGACTATAAATATTACGAAAACCAAAACACGTATTTGGAGCCAAATGAAAGAATGCCTCCAAATTTGGCTATATCTAGCAAAATATATTGTCTTTCAGAATGTAAAGAATTTTTTTATACATTCTTAAGAGGATTCGAGATGCATGGTTAAACCAATCAGAGTCGAGCTAAAAAAGTGACTTAAATCGATGTCCTTTCGTTGTAAAATTTAAAATAAAATAAAATTTATAAATATGCGCATAAAAACATAGTTTTCTTATTGATTGTTTTTCTAAATAATACTATTATAAACATGTTTTACAGTAATAATACAGAGTTAATGATACAGTGAAAATACTATATCGAGTTGAACACAAAGTTAATTTTGACCGAGCTAAGCTCGGTCTCCCCTGCTAGTTATAATTAAATAGAAATGGCGCAGTTTACAGAAATATTTTCATGTATGCACACCACGGACCTTTAAATTAATAGAAGTTCACTTTATTTAGATGCAGGAATAAAAGTCAGTGAATATGACATCATCACTGACGCAGCTTTAACAATGCATATTATATTCATGGAATAAATTTATCTGGTTTCTGTATGACGACATTTTCTCCATCGACAAAATTTCACTTTAGATATTTTATTAAAGTTTATCTTCTGTTATTTTACTTACATAATACTTAATAATATTACTCAGTAAATAATCTGTGTATTGCAGGGAATAACTATGTACAATCATTTTATTCTGATTAAATTTTACCAAAAACCTTTATTTATTTATTTATTCTTTTTTTGAAATGCGATTATACATTCACCGATGAGATCAAGCTCCTGATTGGAGAAAAATAATGAAAGAAAATAAATTTTGAAAAAAGCTTAACCTGTTGCCACTGTTTTGAAGAAATGTCATGAAAAAGCTTTTAAAATTAAAAATAAAATATAAAAATTGAAATAAATTAAAAATTAGCCAGAATGGGCACATCTACACATAAACAGCTTTCATTTAAAAAAATAATTATCAAAATCGGGCCAGTAGAAAGCTCAGGGCTGATGACCAAAAAAACAGCCAGGTGTTTTAAATATATAGATTAGAATGTATAAATACATAAACTAATTAAAAGATTAGTAACAAGCACAATGGAAGAAAAATTTAAAGCATCACTGATGGACAGACGTGACACTAAGAAAGTGGATATCAAATGCATTGTATTATATGTATACTCGTTTGGAGCAATTTTCACAAAAATCTATGAAAGAAAGTTATTCAAATGATCTGAAATCCGTGAGAAAGAAAAAAAAAATGAAAAATCGAAATTCTCGTTAGTTCGAATTAAACGAAGTCAAGAGAAAACGAGTTCGAATTAACGAAAATTTTTAACGTTATTCTACCATTGAAAATTTCGGGACTTCATGTTTAGTTCGAATTAAGCGAAAATTCGAATTATCCGATTTCGAATTAACGAGAATCGACTGACTGTATTAATTTTTAAAAAAAAGTTTTTATTACTCTTTTTGTCATCGTAGCAACAGAAGTATTCAGTTTTTGGATATTAAACTTGTACCAATCAGAAAACGAATAAATTAAACTTGAACCAATCAGGAAACGAATAAAATTAAATTAGTAGCGGAATTCAACCAATAAAGAGATTCAGATATACGTTAGATTTCTCAATTCTCTACCGATAATAACAACTATTTTTTCCAAACAGTTTTAAAAAAAAGCTTTGCTTTGTTTTAGCCAAAAATGCATGTATATCAAGCGTTCAAAGACAATGCTGGAATCTGTCGTAAATGAACATAGTTGCGCCAACTGGTGGCCGAGGTGATAATGAATACGCAGGTTTTTAGTATGACGTCATATATGCGCAGATATCTATTATCTGCTTATCTCTTGCGCATATTTTCTGAATTTTTACTCAATCATGACAAATTAATCAAGTATACCAGATTTAATTGCAAAATATTTTTGTTACAGTTTCTTTTGTTAAAATCCTTCTATAGTAAAAAAAAACTAGCCTTAAAAGGAATGACTCCTGGAATGATGCTGATGTGGAAGATTTCCGGAACTAACGAATCCGGGTTGTCCACTCCTTCCATGAGCCGAATAGACCAATCAGGAAAGGGCTCTGTCTATGCATCGCCGTATGGGTTACCATAAAGAGAGGAAAGGTTACCATCGCCAACAATCGCCAAGTTTGTCGCCAACTTGGCGATATATCGCCAAATTTGGCGACCAAAATTAGTTGTCAAAAGTGACGCCAACTTGGCGATAACTGTAATATTTCGCCAAATTTTTAATTTCTTTACAACACCAGTCGTTTGATACATCATTTGAGAGGTTTGCAACTGCTTATTCATATAATGGATGTCTTGTGTGTTATTACCCACTCTGCTCTCCAGGGGGGACACATTTTTAATTTCTTTACAACACCAGTCGTGTTACACAATATTTGAAAGGTCTGCAACTGCTTATTCATATTATGGATGTCTTGTGTGGGTCACATTTTTAATTTCTTTACAACACCAGTTGTGTGACACATCATTTGAAAGGTCTGAAACTGTTTATTCATTTTACGGATGTCTTGTGTGTCACCCCCACTCTGCCCCCCAGGGGGGCACATTTTCAATTTTTTACAACACCAGTCGTGTGACATATCATTTGAGAGGTCTGCAGCTGCTTATTCATATTATGGATGTCTTTTGTGTCGCCTCCCACTCTGACCCCCAGGGGGGCACATTTTTAATTTCTTTACAACACCAGTCGTGTTACACAAGATTTGAAAGGTCTGCAACTGCTTATTCATATTATGGATGTCTTGTGTGGGTCACATTTTTAATTTCTTTACAACACCAGTTGTGTGACACATCATTTGAAAGGTCTGAAACTGTTTATTCATTTTATGGATGTCTTGTGTGTCACCCCCACTCTGCCCCCCAGGGGGGCACATTTTCAATTTTTTACAACACCAGTCGTGTGACATATCATTTGTGAGGTCTGCAGCTGCTTATTCATATTATGGATGTCTTTTGTGTCGCCTCCCACTCTGACCCCCAGGGGGGCACATTTTTAATTTCTTTACAACACCAGTCATGTGACACATCAGTTGAAAGGTCTGCAACTGCTTATTCATACCATGGGGTATTGGCGAGCGCAGCAAGCAGGGGTAGCCAATAATTTGGAATCGCGAAGCGATTACGCGGGGGGTTGGCGAGCATAGCGAGCAGGGGGGCGGCGCCCCCCTAGTTATATACATAAAAAAACTGTCACAATATCATTTTAATTTCGGGAGAAACAGCACTAATGCTACGAAAAATATTGTCTTTTACCCTGAAACTAAAATGACAATGCGACTGTTTTCTAATACACATATTTTTAATTAAAAAAATCTGTAACAAAATATTTTGTAATAAATTTGGTATACTTGATTAATCTGCCACGATTGAGAGAATAGCTTGAAACATATGATTGAATTTTTAATATAAATTCTTTAAATAGCTTTGTCTGGAAAAAAAGGGGGGGGGAGAGAGAGTCTAATCTACGATTTTAGGAAAATTATTGTCTAGAATCGCAAATATTTAAAAAAAAAAAACAAATGAACAGTATTTGTTTCATATATAATCAAATTGATGTATGTTGCTGAGGAATAATATGACTTATTTCATGCATAATACGTAGTGCATAGTATTTACAGGGACACACAAAATATTTCAAATTGTATATTCTATCCGAAGTCCTGAATATTATTGAACATGGCTGTTAGATGGATGAAATGCATTTTTTTTAAATTATGATATGCGCTTTTAAGTTTCACTAGATGTATGTATATTATATGATTTATATAAATGCTAAGTGTTACACAATTTAGATATACAGGGTTACACAAAAGATCTCGGAAAGATTACTGAATATGAGCGTAATTTACTTAAAAGTGGTTTTGAAATATGTTATGCCTTTTTACGTTGAACTGCATTTAGTTTACAAAGAAGTGTTTGTAGAACATAGATAAAGTGATACACAGGGACACACAAAGAACTGGATACATGGTCGTCTTTGGATGATAACTTCTGGAAATTTAATTTAAGTACTTTAAAGAGAATTTTTTAAAAACTAAACTTTAGCAAAATACTTTCGTGCATTAAAGGTACTATGTATTTTACAGGGCTAAACAAAAGTATTCAAATATGTTTCCATCTATTAGTATAAATTGATGAATGGAAAATTTGAAACAGTTAGGCGTTTTCTTGCTAAACTAAATTTTACCATTTTATAGTCTATATATTAACCGACAAATCAAATACAGGGCTTTTCAAAAGTATTGGAGTACTTATTTGGTTATAGACAATAATACGTTATTTCCCTGGTTAACGAAGTTTTGTTAAAGATTCCGAAAAGTGTTGGAAAGTGCTTCATAATCTATGCTTAACGCATGATTTTTCGTACTTTTTTTTCTTCGCTTGGTTTTTTTTACTTTTGAAAAGTGTTTTTTAGAAGATATTATTTCTTTTTTTAAAACAGATTATATAAAATTTAAATAATCTGCTCACTCAAACTAAAATGAGTTCTCGTAGAACCTCTGTAAGTAGGAAATAAAAAATATGTGTGCCTGTTAGAGTAATTGATCATTTAAAAGCAGCGAGAATCAATTTCTTTTCTTGAAGTATCATTCTTCTTCATGGCCGTCATTTATATGGTATTTAATTTTGATGAAGAATGAAAATTTTGTAAAAAACTGATAGAATCTAAATAAAATATAAATCTATAGTTGGTATTTTAATTAGATATAATATGAATATCTAGTTTTGCAAGCAAACGAATAATACATTGAAATTTCTCTTTCAGCAATTTGTACCAATACAAGGACACTTGCTTGAATACATTTTCACAGCCCTGTATTTAATCTACCTTTACATTCACATTGCTATTTATATTAAATTTAATCAGACTAAAATATTCTTAGAACTAGTACAATTACACTTCCAAAAATTATTATCCATTGACGGTCATATATCTAATTTTTTGCGTGGTCCTGTAAATCGTTTTATCTGTATTCAGTAAACATCATTTAGTATGCTAAATGTAATTCAGCATAAAAATGCATAACCAATTTAAAAACACGAATTCATTTATTCCTAGGAAAATATAGCCAAAGATATTTTGTGATTTGTTTGTCTGTTCGCGAACGAAATGCCTGACTTTTACTGTTTAGCTAAAATTTAACTCGGACTAAAATACTGTTAAAACTAGCAAAATTTACACTTTCTGAAACTGTCATTCATTGACGGCCATATACCTATTTTTATTTTATTTCATGAATTTATTTATTTTTGTATGGTCCTGTAAATCGTTTTATCTGTATTCAGTAAACATCTTTTAGCATGCTAAATGCAAGTCAGCATAAAATTGCATAACTAATTAAAAAACACAAATTCATTTTTTCTTGGAAAATAAAGTTAAAGATGCATTTTGATTTGTTTATCTGTCCACGAACGCAATGCCTGACTTTTACTGCTCAGCTGAAATTTAACTCAGACTAAAATACTCTTAAAATTAGTTGTCTGAGCGAAGCGAAGTCTTTATACTCAGAGATACGTAACGATATTAAAATTAAAAAAAATTCTTTCGTCAAACAAATCTCAAAAAGTACTTGTCGGATTTTGATTCTGTTTGTACCAATAGGTACCTATGGAGGTAATCTGGTGAATGCACCTACTTTTAAAAATTAATTCCAAATAGTTAAAAAGTTATATTTAAAAAAAACTGATAAAAAAGCACAATTTATGTGCATACGTCACAGAAATTTGGTGAGCGTGATTTTCAACGGCTGGACATTTTCGTAGATAACCGAATCAGTACATGGAGTAAATAGTAATCATTTTCGCACTCAGAAATATTGAATGCAATAAAACATTTTAAAATTTAATCATGCAGGAAAATAAAACTGTTATTTTTTTATATTAAAAAATGTCATAAAAACTTTGATTTTGAGATTTTGTGATAATCTCTTAACAACACTTTTTGATCGCTAAAAGAATGTTTTACATATTTCGTGTGTGAAAATTAGAAACAATTACGTTTTTAAATAAAAAGTTTCTTTTATGACATCATTTTCCCTTTATATTTATTTTCATTGCATGTTTTCTTTTAACTTATATTTTGTTTGTGTGTGGAAGTAAATTCTGGTCACTAATTTTTCGGCACGGATACCACAAGCGCATCAGATTTGGCGCATTTTTTTTCAAAGCCCATTTGGCGAAAACTCCCTTTTCAAATAACGCTTACCCACACATTTTTAAATTATTTTCTATTTTCAAAAAGAACTTACAGTAAATAAAATAATAATAATAATTAATAACTATAAAAAGAAATATTTTATATAATTAAAAGAAGGAAGTGAAAGTAAATAAACATTTTATGAATAAATAAACAAATAATAAATAAATAAAGCCGGGTTACCATCTCAGGTAAAATAATGCCATTTTGACGCCAATTATGTACCCTGGTGCATATGTGACATTTTTTTCCCATTTTTCATCCGTTTCCTGTTGGCATACAACTTTGAAATATGGAGTATGTATGCATACCTGGGAGCAATACTGGAATTAGACATTGATTTTTTTAATTCGATCCAAAAAGGGGCAACGGGGCTATTTTTTAAAGTTTTATACAATTTATACTGCATAAAGGAGCCACTTACCTATTTCTATATATCAGAAGAAGTAAGTGGTATGTAAAAACAATTATAATATACATAAATAAAATACTTGAGATAATATACTAGAGATATAAGCACCGGGTTTGGCGAGATTTTTTATGCCAATTAGGCGAAAACATCGTTTTGATTACCAAATGCATATAGCATGCTATAACAACACGTTATTTATTTATTTCAAAATGAAAAAAAAGGAATAAATGAAACATTTCCTGTTATTAAAAAAGATATAACAATCAATAAATGATAATATTTTCAGAACAAACAATTTATTATAACATTTATATGATAACCAACATGTTAGGCAACTAAACGCCATTTTGGCACCAATTAGGTACCTCGGTGTATATAGGGCATATATGTGCCATATTTATTTGTAAAACTGAGCATGAAAGTTTACCAGGTATGTTTTCATAGGCACTTATATTTTTTTGCAACATAGCGCACCTTTCGAAGCCAAAACTGCACAAAAGAAAAAATAATCAATATTTGCAGCATTTTTTTTTTTTTTTATGTAATGCACATTTTGTAATCAGTAGGCTCGATAAATTCGACCTCGTTTTTTTTTTTTTTTTTTTTTTTGCTTTAAAAGATGATATTTCATACGACGTCTTTTTGGGATTCGTCTTTTTTCCATATTTGATAGTATGTCTCTACTCGTTTTGTACCCTTTTTTGTAACTTTCTTCTTTATTAACAGCGACATCTGGATTTCCTATTTAAATAAAAATTCTTCTAAATACAAAGAATTTTGTTAAAATAAATAAATAATAGGAAATGCGGGCATCTATTGCTCAAAACACAAAATTTCTCCTATTGAGTTAATAAAAATCAGTAAAAACATAATTTTTATGATAATAAAAAGGTGACTTATGTAATAACATATATTATGTACGTTATGGATTAAGTATGAATATTTCAATGAAAAGTGATATTTCAAAAGTATTATGAAATTAGTTAAAAACCATTTATTTTAAACTAAATGAATAAAAGATTTATATTTTTAATGAAATAAATGGGATTTGCAAAATTATTGGAAATTTATCACCATAGATGTATCAATATTACAATCAGTACCTTGTATGCAAAATGGAACAATTAGCAATACTTTTTGTACCCGAAAAATGGTCGTTGTTTTTTTTTAAGTTTAAAAAGTAGATTACGTAATATTCCTATATAGAGATGCCAAACCCTCGCTTATTGCATAGCAGAATTTTCTTATAGGAAAAGTTATTTTTTAAATCCGCAGAATGTTCCAATTTAATAAAACATTTTCTGTATTGAAAAACCGGTACCCAAAATGCCGGAAACTTGGCAGCTCTGCCTATAACATTTTAATTAATCACGGTACTTTTTTTAATCGGATTCAAATTTAGTAAAGACAACGTTTTTTGGCAGAAAGCAGCTTTTTTCCACATGTGTAACTACGATACAATTCCTTGATGTTGACTTATGAATGTTTTGACTTATGCTATTATTGCTTCCTCTCATTTATTTATTTGAATTTTAAATAAGATGACTCAAAATCGTGTTTTTTAAATATACGGAAAAAATGCATTTCGAGTGAGGGCGAATAGGACAATATTTGGCGATTTATTACCTGCGTTTGGCTAAGTGTCTTACTACCTTGTATTTAATACTCTTCACAATACTTCGCTGTTATATGGACTAAGGCGCTTTTATAAAAAGTTTGACGTAATTCGGGCTTAAGAAAGTGAGTTTTTTACTGAATAATACAAATAAATGAAAAATGAATACTAAGAAATACTAATAAAAGAAAAATGAAGCATTATATTGATCTATGTATATTTAAAAATTCATCTGCTAGCACTAATTAGATAATTTATGTCTTATGTGTATATAATAGGAGATAAATAGCTTTTGATTCTGTATTTCTATGCTATAAAGCATGAACGTTTGTGTGTTTTTCGTTAGCATTGGGAGTACCTAGCCGATTTAAAAAATAATGTGGGCAAAAAATGTTGGTAACCATCTTTTCTGCAAAATATACTATATTTTGCGTAGGAACAATAATCACCATCAATGCACGAGCAAAAAAAGTTCTAAAATTGAGAATTCTTTGATGTTGATATGACTAAAAATTAAAAATCTTTCTCTCTTTTTTTTTTTTTTTTTTTTTTTTTTTTTTTTTGGTGGCAACTTTTAAGATACAATATTCTCGTAATAAACGATTTCTAAAACATTCGACAATTTAATTTCACAAACTAAATTTTTTTTTTCTAGAAAAAGTTTTAAACCCAATTTATTGAGAATATTGCAATTTCTAGGGTACTGTTGGGGTCAGAAACTATAACTTTGGCATCACAGTAACTTATAAGATGTAAGTGCTCGTTTAGTACAAATTTTTAAAAAAGGATTCCTTAACTCTTATCGACAACCTCATTGCATCCGTGGAAAACAGATATTCAACATTATAAACTATTCGGACGGATTTCACACCATATAAAATACACTCCATTTCTCTACAAACATAATAGTTTATGTTATTTATAGTTTCTCAAATCGGTACGAAGCTTCTGTTTATGCTCATGACATCATTTCAAAGAGCTATATTTCCAATATAGGAAAATTTGGTGTTTTATTTTCTGTATTACTTTTAACATTTTGCATATTTTCAATTTTATATCCATACATGGTTTGCTTTTCTTTTATAAAAATAGTATATGGAACAAGATTTTGTAGTTCTACGATTCGATATGCTTATTTTCATCATTATATTTTATCACAATGAATGACCAATTAAAGGTAACATCTCATTTTCTTTACTTATCGTAAGTTATTAAATGTATATTCTCAGCAATATCGCTCAGATTGTAATATTGATACATCTATGGTGATAAATTTCCAGTAATTTCTCAAATCCCATTTATTTCATTAAAAATATAAATCTTTTATTCATTTAGTTTAAAATAAATGGTTTTTAACTAATTTCATAATACTTTTGAAATATCACTTTTCATTGAAATATTCATACTTAATTCATAACGTACATAATATATGACTGTGTTATTACATAAGTCACCTTTTCATTATCATAAAAATTGTGTTTTTACTGATTTTTATTAGCTCAATAGGAAAAATTTTGTGTTTTGAGCAATAGATATCCGCATTTCCTATTATTTATTTATTTTAACAAAATTCTTTGTATTTCTAAGAATTTTTATTTAAATAGGAAATACAGATGTCGCTGTTAATTAAGAAGAAAGTTACAAAAAAGGGTACAAAACGAGTAGACACATACTATCAAATATGGGAAAGCGACGAATCCCAAAAAGACGTCTTATAAAATATCATCTTTTAAAGCAAAAAAACGAGGTCTGATTATCGAGCTTACTGATTACAAAATGTGCATTACATTAAAAAAAAATGCTGCAAATATTGATTATTTTTTCTTTTGTGCAGTTTTGGCTTCGAAAGGTGCGCTATGTTGCAAAAAGATATAAGCGCCTATGAAAACACACCTGGTAAACTTTCATGCTCAGTTTTACAAATAAATATGGCACATATATGCCCTATATACACCGAGGTACCTAATTGGTGTCAAAATGGCGTTTAGTTCCCTAACCTGCTGGTTATCATATAAATGTTATAATAAATTGTTTGTTCTAAAAATATTATCATTTATTGATTGTTATATCTTTTTTTAATAACAGGAAATGTTTCATTTATTCCTTTTTTTTTCATTTTGAAATAAATAAATAACGTGTTGTTATAGCATGCTATATGCATCTGGTAATCAAAACGATGTTTTCGCCTAATTGGCATAAAAAATCTCGCCAAACCCGGTGCTTATATCTCTAGTATATTATCTCAAGTATTTTATTTATGTATACTATAATTGTTTTTACATACCACTTACTTCTTCTGGTATATAGAAATAGGTAAGTGGCTCTTTTATGCAGTATAAATTGTATAAAACTTTAAAAAATAGCCCCGTTGCCCCTTTTTGGATCGAATAATAAAAAAAAAAAAAATCAATGTCTAATTCCAGTATTGCTCCCAGGTATGCCATACATACTCCATATTTCAAAGTTGTATGCCAACAGGAAACGGATGAAAAATGGGAAAAAATGTCATATATGCACCAGAGTACATAATTGGCGTCAAAATGGCATTATTTTACCTGAGATGGTAACCCGGCTTTATTTATTTATTATTTGTTTATTTATTCATAAAATGTTTATTTACTTTCACTTCCTTCTTTTAATTATATAAAATATTTCTTTTTATAGTTATTAATTATTATTATTATTTTATTTACTGTAAGTTCTTTTTGAAAATAGAAAATAATTTAAAAATGTGTATGTAAGCGTTATTTGAAAAGGGAGTTTTCGCCAAATGGGCTTTGAAAAAAAATTGCGCCAAATCTGATGCGCTTGTGGTATCTATGCCGAAAAATAAGTGACCAGAATTGACTTCCATACACAAACAAAATATAAGTTAAAAGAAAACATGCAATGAAAATAAATATAAAAGGAAAATGATGTCATAAAAGAAACTTTTTATTTAAAAACGTAATTGTTTCTAATTTTCACACGCGAAATATGTAAAACATTCTTTTAGCGATCAAAAAGTGCTGTTAAAAGATTATCACAAAATCTCAAAATCAAAGTTTTTATGACATTTTTTAATATAAAAAAATAACAGTTTTATTTTCCTGCATGATTAAATTTTAAAATGTTTTATTGCATTCAATATTTCTGAGTGCGAAAATGATTACTATTTACTCCATGTACTGATTCGGTTATCTACGAAAATGTCCAGCCGGTGAAAATCACGCTCACCAAATTTCTGTGACGTATGCACATAAATTGTGCTTTTTTATCAGTTTTTTTAATATACCTTTTTAACTATTTGGAATTAATTTTTAAAAGTAGGTGCATTCACCAGTTTACCTCCATAGGTAGCTATTGGTACAAACAGAATCAAAATCCGACAAGTACTTTTTGAGATTTGCTTGACGAAAGAATTTTTTTGAATTTTAATATCGTTACGTATCTCTGAGTATAAAGACTTCGCTTCGCTCAGACAATTAAAAATCTAACCAACTCCAAGCATGCTTAGATTTGAATCCAAGTCCTCAGATTTGAAGATAAATGACATACCTTGATGCTAGTACACATTTAAACCGTAGAGCTGGAAATATTCATACAAAAACACTAGAAATAAGTCAATGAGAAATACTTTTCGCCAAGTATCACTATAGGGCAGTTCATCGAATGGCAGCGGTCACGTGATTTTCATGTTTCTCTACAAAACTGACGTCATCACCCCCAATGAAGCGGGAGATTTGGCGTTTTTTTTTTGGCGATTTTCTGGCAACCTCGTATATTTTTGTTGACATATTATAGATGTAAACAACAAATTATTATCGCAAGTTACATGAAACATCACATACTATAATGTATTTCAGAATAATAATTAAATCAACGTGAAAAATTATGATTATCAATATTTAAAAAATGTATAGTAGATAAAAAAGTTTCATAAGCAGCTGTAATAAAAAAAAATGTTTTATTACTCAACTTATTTACTTTGGAGTAAAGAAAATTTATAATTACAAAAAATATAACGATTGATTGACATATTGCGAGCGGAAAATTGCATATTTATTTAATGCCTCACTTTTAACGCTTATTTTATATTCATCTATTTATATATAAATATTATTTATATAAAATCGTATTTTAATATACTAGGCTGTAATTCGAACTAAAACGCTCCTGTTTTAAAAGATAAAATTGTATTGTAATATATTAGGCTGTAATGCCGAACCAGAATGCTTTATTATTATTATTTTTTTTTTTTTTAACAAAAGCATGAAGGATTCATTGTAGATGTTATCACAACTTATTTGTGAATTTTACTTCCTTTTTAATTTCTGCTTTTCTAATGAATTTTTTTTTTTCCTCAATATTATATTTAAAATTTCTGTTACTTCTTTATATTTCTGAATTAGAATTTATTAAATTAGAAAGTAAACCAAATGCTAGAGTAAGACCAATGATATTGAGAAATTCGACATATTCGTACTTTAATATTCATAAGTTAATAAAATGCCAGCATTTTAGAATTCCCTCTATAGCATTTATCACTATTCTGAAGAATTCAGCATTCTTTTAATATTAGCCTGAACAAATTGAATCTGTGCTGTAGATATGTTTCTTAAAATAAATTTGATGGTACAGTTTAAATACTAAAAAATGTTGACAGATTTTACTCAGCAAATATAATTATATAGTATTTCTTTGACCAAAGCTATGAAATTTCTGATGTAATGATATTGCTGTCTCAAAAAATCCTGCATTAATGATCAAGAAGGAATATTACAGTCCCAATAAAAAGAATATCATAACCATAACATTATACATACTAAAATTAATAAAGCACACCTTTTAAAAAATCCTTAGGAGTTCCTTCTTACCATACTTTACTGTATTTTATTAATATTAGAATAGTTCCTTGTGAAAAACTATATTTTTTATTAGTTAGCCACAGTTTATATATTGACAAACAATGTTCTTGCCATAATCTAGCAATTTTTAGGTGCGTTCGTAATTATGTAAATACGTAGCACCTATTGTTGTCGCTCAGTCCGTCCGTCTGTCTGTCTGTCCGTCTGTCTGTCTGTCCGTCTGTCTGTCTGTCTGTCCGTCTGTCTGTCTGTCTGTCCGTCCGCATATAACAGCGCAAAAACTACCCAACCGAATCGTTTGAAATTTAAAATACTTAATTATTACATAATTTTGTCGAGTCATTCCAAATTTTATGAAAATCGGATGCATAGATCAATTACAGGGGCAATCAAAAGTATTCCGTTACATTACGGTCAATGGGGAAAAAAGTTTCAAATGCATTTTAATCGTTTGAAATTTAAAATACATAGTTATTACATAATTTTGTCGAGTTATTTCAAATTTTTTGATAATCGGGTGCATAGATCAATTACAGGGGCAATCAAAAGTATTCAATTACATTATAGTCAATGGGGAAAAAGTTTCAAATGTATTTTATACGTTTGAAATTTAAAATACATAGTTATTACATAATTTTGTCGAGTTACTTCAAATTTTATGAAAATCGGATGCATAGATCAATTACAGGGACAATCAAAAGTATTCCGTTACATTACGGTCAATGGGGGAAAATGTTTCAAATGCATTTTAATCGTTTGAAATTTAAAATACATAGTTATTACATAATTTTGTCGAGTTATTTCAAATTTTTTGATAATCGGGTGCATAGATCAATTACAGGGGCAATCAAAAGTATTCAATTACATTATAGTCAATGGGGAAAAAGTTTCAAATGTATTTTATACGTTTGAAATTTAAAATACATAGTTATTAAATAATTTTGTCGAGTTATTTCAAATTTTATGAAAATCGGATGCATAGATCAATTACAGGGACAATCAAAAGTATTCCGTTACATTACGGTCAATGGGGGAAAATGTTTCAAATGCATTTTAATGGTGTTGCACTCATTCGAACTTAATAAAATTTATATGCAACTATAAAGTACATATTATAATATACATTTTACATAATCTGTGATGCAAAGAACATTTGTTATTGATTTACAAGGCCACACAAAAGTATTCCATTACATAATGGTATAGAGAGAACATTGCTTGATGAGCGTTTTAATTGTAATTCAGTATTTACAATTTTATGAGATTGAGATATAAGAGTAATATTTTTAAAACTTCGTTATCGTACGAACGCACCTCGTTTGCTACGCTTCACGTGCAATTTCCAACTTGTTTATATTGCATTCATTTCATTTAAAATATAAATCTTTTATTATTTCATTAAAATAAAGAGGAAGAAAAACAGAAAATAATAAGGCAAACCAAGGCATTTTATTTAGGGATTGACCGAATACCGAATAGTTGATTTGGTATTCGGTGATTCAGCATGTAAACCGAATATTCGGTTTCGGCTGAATACTTATAAATATTCGGCTGAATTTTAAGAATAATTTATGAAAAATAATAGGTTAAGTATTACTCTAAAAGTACATGATGGCTAATGCCCATTTAATGTTATTTATTTCAATAGTATGCCTCAGTTATATAAGTGATAATTTATAAAATGATACATTATAATTATTTGTAATTGAAATTTAATATGGACAAAATATGAGGCAAAAAAAAAAGCTGTACGGCATTATCTGGTTGTAATGTTTCTTTTTTGTTCATAAATCCATTTTACTTTGGGAAATAAATGTTCACTGTAAACACTACTGGTAGGCGCAGATAAGTATTTCTTAACTAACTTGGATAACGTTGGATACTTATTATGTTTTTTTTTTTTCAACCAAATTAACGGGTTGTCTTCCCTTGATATAAGTGGTATTACTATGTATGCAGCCAATTCATCTGAAGCTTTAATGTCTAATGTGATGATATCATTTTCAGTAGAAGGATTTTCACTTTCTGTTTTTTCACTTGTAGCAATTTCAACAAAGCACTCCCAAAATGATGAATGCACAGTTTATGACAGGGCATCATTTTTATTGAAATTTTGTGATTTATTTGGCTCAGTAATTTCAGTTTGAGAGGATATATTTATTATTTATTGCACTTTATTTTTAAATACATTTTTTAATTTATTAGCAGTTGCTCCATCTTTAAAAAAAGCTGTTTTGAATCTGGGATCCAAAATAGAGGCTAGAAAATAAAACTCATCATCATAAATTTCTGAAAAACGTTCTGCGAGTCTTTTTGGTTCTTTCATGGTTCCCACTCCAAAAAATTCTACATTATCACTTTTCCAAGTAACGTTTCAATGTAGAAATAATAGGTATTACTTCTGAAATTAAAGATTTTTTGTTACTTATAATTTTTGTTATTTCTTCGAAAGGTCGGAGAAGCCTAAGAATACTTTCTATCATTATTAAAAAAGTTAATACATGCAAAAATATTTATTAAAAAATTTTAAGTATTCGGTTGCCGAATACCGAATATTCGGTGCACACTTTGACCTAATTTTCGGTAATCGGCGAAATTCCTGATTCAGTCAATCACTAATTTTATTTCAATATTAAAGCATTATTTTTATCTAAATCACAAAAAATAAAAACTGCATTAGCGAGGTAAAAAATACTATTGAAACAATTTGCTCTCAGTTAACATAAAAGTACTTAAACAAAAGGTTATTATTAAGCTAAATTTAGTTTTATGAAATGTGAAATGAAGTTTAAGTATGCAGTACCTTTTATCCTCAGTACCGAGTTAAATTCCTTATACATAGATAAGGATTAAAAAAAAAAAAAAAAAAATGAAAGAGTTATACAGAATAGCAATATTTGATATTATTTTAGCTTCATATCACTTTGAATTTTTATGATATATCCATTCTTACTTTTCTAGTACATACAGCTATAATGAACCCTACTTTCCATAGTTTTTTACCAAGTCTTATTATTCTTGCAGCAATGATTTTCTTTTAATAATACAGTTAGCTCCTTCACAATGTTTAATTTTAAATCTTTAATCACTGATATTTCAATACAGAAATTTTCTGTACTTAAATAGTGATAATACTCCAATTAAATAAGGTAAACTTAAAAAATAACTAGTGGGAATAATGAAGGATTCTGAGAATTTTAAATGCCACATATATCAGTCACTCATCCCCAAGGGGTTAATAATATACAGTAGACTCCCTCAAATCCGCACAGCTTGGGACCAGAGGTTGTGCGGATTTTAGAATTTTGCAGATTTCTGATCATCGCTTTGTTTACATTTTTTAAACAGTAATTTGAGTGCAATTAATAGTGCAATTGGAACTATAACGAATGCTTACAATGTAATAAAATATTAAAATAAGTAATAAACTAAAATAGTAAAAATTTAGATAATTTATAAATTGATTAAAGTTTTAATAGGAAAGGTCAAGTTAATAATCAATAGAGTATGATTAAATATTCATTATTAAAGATTAAATGTATTTTTCCAAAATTATTCAACAAAACTTGCCTCATAAAGTTACATTACTCATTCACATCAAAATCATAAAATAAGTTTTTTTTTTCCAAGTTTAGCCAGGCTTAATAACAAAAAAAATCTTCATTAATGCATAAATATATTTGGTAAGAAGATTGTGATTACCAGTAATATCAGCACTATTTTGAACTTTTTCTGTAATAAATTTATTCTTCCTTCATGAAAAAACATGAACTCAGTCATATTAACAAAAATTACAAAATAAAAAACCTATGGAATTGATACATAACTAAAAAAAAAATCAAATTCCCAATATCCAAATTGAAAGTTTCATTGTTTACATACATAAAATATGTGCGGATTTTAGAGAGTTGTGGATATGAGGAAGTCTACTGTATATACATATGATACATATGTTTGTTGTTTTTTTGTTTATAGCAGGATTCCGTTATGAACAGGCTTTATTACAGATAATAAATTTGCTGGACATTACCATTTAAAAAAAACTATAAAGTATTATTTGTATACAATTATGTATACATTTATAATGTAAGATGCATTTGTAACCTTCTTTTATTTCTAATTAAAAAGATTTTAACCTCTATTTAAAAAGATTTTAAATAAAATTTAAATATTGAAAATATAATTGAATTTTAATTGAAATCATTGATTAACTCTAAATGAAAATGTTTAAGAGGCTACTTCACTCAAATGAAAAGACCCGTTCGCTAATTCTAATGCTATGGGAGAAATTTATAAAAATATCTCGGTTGCATTTCAATATTTTTAGATGATTCTTTTTGCATTGGATAACTCAGATTGATCTGAATGGAGGTCGTTTTTTAGTTTTTCGATTTTGGTTGCAGATATTTTTTATGGGGTTGCTTTCGCTTTCCAAACCGGTTCCAAAAATGAAAGCGTCCGTGTAAAAAATAACTGTGAACAAAATGAAAAAAATAACTAACGTCATGCATACAGATCGATCTCAGATATCCAAAGCCAAAAAATCATTTAAAAATATTGAAATGCAACCAAGATATCTGTATAAATTTCTTCTATAGGATTAGCATTAGTGAATGGGTCTTTTCATTTGACTGAAGTAGCCCCTTAAGATATGAAAGAAAAAAAAAATGCTAAACCTTCTTGTGACTTTATTCAACCTTCTATTTGATTAATTCCTGTTTGCATGTCTGAAATTAGTCATGTCATAAAAACAGAGGCACAATACCAAAACTTTCTTGATAAAAATGAATTTTCAAATATTTGTGCTTGTTTTTATAACTGAAGCCAAGACTGCTAGACGAGTCAGGCCCTGGTAATGTTTAACCACTCTACTACTCTCTGTTTGGGTCTGAATTTAATTATTAAATATTATTATCATCACCAAGATTATTATTATTATCATTACCATAACTGCAAAAACAAAAACTTTATTAGCTATAATTAAAAAATGTATTTATTTATTTGGCATAAAATTTTGTATTAGAAAATAAACTAAAACTTTTCTAAATACTATAAAAAAAAAAGAAGAAAAGATAGTTAATAGAAAAATGTTCATGGTAATTGTTAAATGAGAAAAGTAAAATGATTGTGAATGTACAAAAAAAGGATACAGTAGACTCTTTTAAATCCGCACAGCTTGGGACCAGAGCTTTTGCGGATTTTAGAATTTTGCAGATTTCTGGTCATTGCTTTGTTTACATTTTTTAAAAGGAAATTTGAATGTAATTAATAATGAAATCAAAAGTATAATGGATGCTTACAATATGTCAAATATTAAAATAAGTTATAAACTAAACTAATAAAAAATTAGATAGTTTTTAAAATGATAAAAATACTAAAAGCAAAGGTCAAATTAGTAATAATGTACAATTAAATATTCATTATAGAGATGAAATGTGTTTTTCCTAAATTATTCAATGAAACTTGCTTCATAAAGATACATTGCTAATTCACATCAAGATCATAAAATAATGAAGCTTTATTTCAGGTTTAGCCAGACTTAATAACTAAAAAAGCTTGATTAATACATAAATATATTTGGTAAGATTGTGATTACCATTGATATCAGCAATATCTTGATTTTTTCAGAAATAAATTATTCTTTCTTCATGAAAAAATATGAATTCAATAACCTTAACAAAAATTACAAATTAAAAAATATATGGAATTGATATAAAACTAAAAAAGTCAAATTTTGCACCTACATCTGAACTGAATGTTTCATTGTTTACATCCGTAAAATATGTGCGGATTTGAGGGAGTCTACTGTATATGTAAGTGTAACGGCAGATCCTAAAGGGAGGTCATGGGCAGGCTCAGACTGGCCCGCTGGCCGGTGCACTATTGTCTCAAGAAAACTTTGCACGCTTAAATTCTTAAGCTGCTCAAATATTCTTTCTCTTATTGAACACATGTATTCTGACTAGTGCACTAATTTTTGAGAATTCATTAAGGGAATAATTCTCACTCAACAGACAAGCAGCACAAGAAGTTTTTTTTTTTTTTTTTTTTTTTTTCACAACAAAAAAATTAAAGATAGATCGAAACAATTTTAGAATAGGAAACCAAAGTAATCATCTCTGCATATGATTGAGAGAGAAAACATGCACTCAAGAAAAATTTTAATAGCCATGGCGCCCTGGGTTAGATTTTCACCGAATAATTTGCAAATTATCAATACTTTAGGTCTTAATACCTTGTTTCTTCCTCCCCCTTTAAAGTCAGACCTGAATGCACCTATAATTAAAACCATGCTTTATGAAAATAATTTGAGAAAAAAAGGACAAAAATATCAGATGGTAAAAACATTTTGTTGTTGATTTGAAAACATGATCTTTGTTTATGAGGAATCTAAACCTGTTGACACTTTTGGACTCTGCAAGCTTTGGAATGAAACAGCGAGTGATTTTTTTTTTAAATTCACAAAATCTACAACATAATTTTTGATTAGTAATATTCACTCTATTTAATGACAAACTTTCCATGGTTAAATAACTATAAGGAAATTCTAGTATGTATTTCAAATTTAAAAATGTTAAATTTAATCATGGAATGATCCATTATTTAAAAAAAATGATGATTATATTGAGAAATTGTAATAGGTTTTTTTATATAATAATAATTAAGCACGCTGGACACAAAATTCTGCAACTTCGAGGAATAAAATCCGTGAGACATTTCTCTTGATTATCGAAATTTAAATATTTCCCTTGAACTCTAATTATCAGGGGGATCATGGGCTCATGAAAAAATACCTGAAATTTTAGCGAGAAAATGTTTCTGTAGGGGAACAAGGGGGAAAGACAACATATTTATAACAGGAAGGCCAAATTACATTATATATAAACTTTAATTATGTTTAGCAATCTTATGAAATTGATATTTTATTTTAAGAATTGAACTATCATAAAAACTGGAATTTTGGTACAGTAAATTTACAAAATACCTGAATTGAGGTATATATTGGTGTTTTATTTTCTGTATTACTTTTAACATTTTGCATATTTTCAATTTTATATCCATACATGGTTTGCTTTTCTTTTATAAAAATAGTATATGGAACAAGATTTTGTAGTTCTACGATTCGATATGCTTATTTTCATCATTATATTTTATCACAATGAATGACCAATTAAAGGTAACATCTCATTTTCTTTACTTATCGTAAGTTATTAAATGTATATTCTCAGCAATATCGCTCAGATTGTAATATTGATACATCTATGGTGATAAATTTCCAGTAATTTCTCAAATCCCATTTATTTCATTAAAAATATAAATCTTTTATTCATTTAGTTTAAAATAAATGGTTTTTAACTAATTTCATAATACTTTTGAAATATCACTTTTCATTGAAATATTCATACTTAATTCATAACGTACATAATATATGACTGTGTTATTACATAAGTCACCTTTTCATTATCATAAAAATTGTGTTTTTACTGATTTTTATTAACTCAATAAGAAAATTTTTGTGTTTTGAGCAATAGATATCCGCATTTCCTATTATTTATTTATTTTAACAAAATTCTTTGTATTTCTAAGAATTTTTATTTAAATAGGAAATCCAGATGTCGCTGTTAATTAAGAAGAAAGTTACAAAAAAGGGTACAAAACGAGTAGACACATACTATCAAATATGGGAAAACGACGAATCCCAAAAAGACGTCGTATGAAATATCATCTTTTAAAGCAAAAAAACGAGGTCTGATTATCGAGCCTACTGATTACAAAATGTGCATTACATTAAAAAAAATGCTGCAAATATTGATTATTTTTTCTTTTGTGCAGTTTTGGCTTCGAAAGGTGCGCTATGTTGCAAAAAGATATAAGCGCCTATGAAAACACACCTGGTAAACTTTCATGCTCAGTTTTACAAATAAATATGGCACATATATGCCCTATATACACCGAGGTACCTAATTGGTGTCAAAATGGCGTTTAGTTCCCTAACCTGCTGGTTATCATATAAATGTTATAATAAATTGTTTGTTCTAAAAATATTATCATTTATTGATTGTTATATCTTTTTTTAATAACAGGAAATGTTTCATTTATTCCTTTTTTTTTCATTTTGAAATAAATAAATAACGTGTTGTTATAGCATGCTATATGCATCTGGTAATCAAAACGATGTTTTCGCCTAATTGGCATAAAAAATCTCGCCAAACCCGGTGCTTATATCTCTAGTATATTATCTCAAGTATTTTATTTATGTATACTATAATTGTTTTTACATACCACTTACTTCTTCTGGTATATAGAAATAGGTAAGTGGCTCTTTTATGCAGTATAAATTGTATAAAACTTTAAAAAATAGCCCCGTTGCCCCTTTTTGGATCGAATAAAAAAAAAAAAAAATCAATGTCTAATTCCAGTATTGCTCCCAGGTATGCCATACATACTCCATATTTCAAAGTTGTATGCCAACAGGAAACGGATGAAAAATGGGAAAAAATGTCATATATGCACCAGAGTACATAATTGGCGTCAAAATGGCATTATTTTACCTGAGATGGTAACCCGGCTTTATTTATTTATTATTTGTTTATTTATTCATAAAATGTTTATTTACTTTCACTTCCTTCTTTTAATTATATAAAATATTTCTTTTTATAGTTATTAATTATTATTATTATTTTATTTACTGTAAGTTCTTTTTGAAAATAGAAAATAATTTAAAAATGTGTATGTAAGCGTTATTTGAAAAGGGAGTTTTCGCCAAATGGGCTTTGAAAAAAAATTGCGCCAAATCTGATGCGCTTGTGGTATCTATGCCGAAAAATAAGTGACCAGAATTGACTTCCATACACAAACAAAATATAAGTTAAAAGAAAACATGCAATGAAAATAAATATAAAAGGAAAATGATGTCATAAAAGAAACTTTTTATTTAAAAACGTAATTGTTTCTAATTTTCACACGCGAAATATGTAAAACATTCTTTTAGCGATCAAAAAGTGCTGTTAAGAGATTATCACAAAATCTCAAAATCAAAGTTTTTATGACATTTTTTAATATAAAAAAATAACAGTTTTATTTTCCTGCATGATTAAATTTTAAAATGTTTTATTGCATTCAATATTTCTGAGTGCGAAAATGATTACTATTTACTCCATGTACTGATTCGGTTATCTACGAAAATGTCCAGCCGGTGAAAATCACGCTCACCAAATTTCTGTGACGTATGCACATAAATTGTGCTTTTTTATCAGTTTTTTTAATATACCTTTTTAACTATTTGGAATTAATTTTTAAAAGTAGGTGCATTCACCAGTTTACCTCCATAGGTAGCTATTGGTACAAACAGAATCAAAATCCGACAAGTACTTTTTGAGATTTGCTTGACGAAAGAATTTTTTTGAATTTTAATATCGTTACGTATCTCTGAGTATAAAGACTTCGCTTCGCTCAGACAATTAAAAATCTAACCAACTCCAAGCATGCTTAGATTTGAATCCAAGTCCTCAGATTTGAAGATAAATGACATACCTTGATGCTAGTACACATTTAAACCGTAGAGCTGGAAATATTCATACAAAAACACTAGAAATAAGTCAATGAGAAATACTTTTCGCCAAGTATCACTATAACACTGCCAACGACAACAACCAATGAGATTACGAGCGACGATCGGGGAAAAAAAAATGTTGCTTTCTTTTGCTAAACGAAAAATGCCTTTATATGAGAGTAGCGACATACAGTAATCAGATATGTGTATTTGTCCATAGTATGGCAAAGCTATGCTTTTTAAGCCGTAGGCCACATGAAAGATAATTTTATGTTTTTCTTATTGATTTACTTACGTAATTTTTAACGTATGATTTCATTTACGTAGTATTTTTTTTATCAATTTATTCCCAAATAAATAATTAATTTTATTTAAGAAGCAGATAGAGGTCGTTAAACTCTAAAAAATTCCTGCAATGTTTACAGTTTACAGTTCTAGTTTAGCAGAAAGCTAAAACAGAAGCTACCTGTGCCTGTGACACGTTTTGCTCAGATGAAATTTATAGAATAGCTAATTACTAGACTGTTTCCTCTCTTCTGAGACGGATATCCAACGTTGAATCGTCCTGAATTTGTCTTTAGTAGAAGGAAGTTATTAAGCACTGTTTTCTTCTGATAATAACTTGTTCGACTAGACACGTGACGTTTCATTTTTAATGACATTGGGAAACATAGCATTTTAAACTTCTGCACTCAATCTATAGTTTCTCTCCAGTTTGTTTAATCATGGCTGGACCTTTACGTTTTAATGGTCGAGTAGCTGTTGTCACTGGTGCCGGAGGGGGTAATTTAATTTTTAAATTATTTCTGCCGAATTGTTTGCTTATTAGATATTTAATGTTGGTCAATCATTCACACTGTAATGTTCTTGAATCGTGACGAAAATTTTCAGCTCTATCTTTAATACTAGATACTACGTTAATAAAATAGTTAGTGTGATTTATCAATCGAAATAAAACTGTTCTACTCTCATTAAAGCTGTTCTGTATTTTTATTTAGATATGCATTCGCTTACTGCTTGAGTAAATTATTGCAAAAGGAAAAGCTGTCATAAAAAATAGTAATGACAAGAATATATAATTTTTTAAAATTTAATTAAGATATTTGTGTTAGTTTTTATTTTTACTGTCATTTAATTTTTTTGAAAATTTAATTATTGGGTGGATTTGCGAGTAATGGATACCCTTAAGAAATTTCTTTTAAAATATTTTTTTTTAATTAATAGTTATATTTATTATATTTTAACTTTTTCAGTATTATGTCAATCAATCAACAATATTTAACCATTCTTTATAACCTCATTTATCAGTGTGAATACAAATTTAATTTTGAATAACAGAAATACAGTAGAACCCCGCTAATTCGGACCCCGATAATCCGGATCTCCGGATAATTCGGATCGGTTTAGTCATTTTTTTTTCAAGTTTGAGAAGCGATTGGCTAATTTCCATAACGTTAACTTGTTTCATCGTCGTATTCTAAAAAAAAAAAAAAAAAAAAACTTTTTCTGACATGCTTTCGGAATAATTAAGCAAAGTAAACATTATTACTATCTGCAAATATTCAATAAGTTTAACATAAAGGTGATTTTCTGTTAGTATGTTATATTTTATTTCATTTATTTTCTAATTCTCCGGATAATCCGGATTTTCGATAATTCGGATTGGGTCCGGTCCCAATTAATCCGAATTATCGGGGTTTTACTGTACATCAAAACATCCAAAAGCCCTTTAATGGACACCCCATGAAAAGTAATAAATATAATTGTTTTTATGACTGTATTTAGAGCCAGAATTTAATGAAAGCATACTAATGAAACAAGATAATTACTTTCAAATGAATTTAACAATTAGGGTCAGGGTTGGCAAGGTTTTACCCACCCCCGGTAAATACCATGGTAAAAACCGGTATTTACTGTCCTGGGAAATACTATGTTTTCCCACATGGGAGGGGGGGGGGGTTTCCCACATGGAATATCATGAGAACATAACTATTTTTAAAAACAAATATAAATTCAACACAATCTTTAAAAATGTCAAAATAGAGCTTAAGTAAATAGCTTTAAAGGATTCTTCTTAAGCATTCTGTTATAGACTAAACAAAAATCTGATAACAACAAACAATTTAATCAAATATGATGAATTTCTGTTTATAAAACATATTTTCTGTAAATATTACACCTAACCAAAATTGCAAAAGAAAAAAAAAAAAAAAAAAAAAAAAAACTAGTTGGATGTGGCAGTCCCAAAACTTTCTACTATCTCAAACATGTTAATACTTCTTGAAAATGCAGCATAGCAATAACACCAGTTAGATAATTTACACCAAACTCTAGCCAGCAACAACATATATCAGTTTTTGACTGACTCTGAAGTTTGAAAATCCATGCATTAGTTTCTGAGATAGAACTATTGCAGAAATATTAAATTCTGCATAACAGAACCACTTGTTATTTGTTTGGGTAATGTACACCAGAAACAAATCGGGACCAATTTTCATCAGGAGCTATTTTAATCTGAAGTTTGATAAAAGTCCATGCATTAGTTTTTGAGACACATCTATTGTGAATTCTGAAAAATGTTGCATAACCAGGCCACTGGTAGGACAATTTACACCAAAAAAGAAACAAAGCAAATCTATATCAGTGACTAACTGAATCTGAAGTTTGACAAGAATTCGTGTTTTAGCTCTTAAGATAGAGCTATTGCGATAATCAAGAATAATGCAGCATAGCAGCGTCAACTGTTGAGCGATTTA
>CAXHSM010001341.1:0-44000 GCA_964019185.1 Maratus speculifer | reverse complement strand
GTATTGATACATAAATGCTTATAACTCCGTTAAAAATGCTAACATTTCTATGCGGTTTTTTGCATTGAGTTAAGAATTAGTTGAATATACAAACTAGATCATAAAAAAATCGATTTTTTGAAAAGTTTTCAACATCTGAACCCCCTTAAAATATCTTGTCAAAATTGATCGTTGTCATTGAAAAAAACAAAGTTTGGTCTGGTTTTAATATGGAGATGCCCCTCCTAATAGAAATTTTATATAAATAATTCAAAAGTAGATTTAATTTCCAATCGTTTGGTTCTAGTAACTTTCTTCTACGATTTTTTGTTGCAGAGTTAGTAGATGTTTTTCTCCACGTCTATGCATTACAGCCTTAGATTAAGATTATTTAAAAGCGATATATTAGCATAGTTGGAAGATCTGCTTCAAAAAAGTAAAGACTTAAAAATCCAAAAAATAATGAACAGTAGATATTTTTAAGAACAAGAAAGAGGAAATGCGCCATTATGATCATAATATAGTAATAGATATATTTTTAAAAACTAGAATTACAGCTAGCGTAAAATGCATTTTAATTTTCGATCACTGTTTGCCCCTTAGAATAAATAACGTTCCCGTTATTTTCAATCAAGTAATGTATTTCATTTGATAACTGTACATGAAAACATTTTTAAAACTCATATAAAATAAACTGCTTAATAAATGAAAATCAATCCAAAAATTCAAGCTTAAAAGGAGCATTTCAGTTATTTTAATGTATGATCAATATGTTTTAACATTTTGATCCAACATCCAATATTCATTACATGCTAATGGAAAGTACAATAGTTTCGAACATTTTTAATTTATTTGTTTTAAGGTATTTGCTATTTGATAAATTTACTAATAATTACTGTATGATATTTTATAGTTGTAATATATGTATATGTTTTTTACTTAGACATACTTTATAGTAGTTTCAGTCAAGACAGACTTCTTTTTACCCTTTACAAATTTTCGCTTCCCAAAACAAAATACAAATTACCTTTATTATTAGATCCTTCATGGTTATTTATATGGATTTTATTCAAACATTCTTATCCAGATGAAATGAATAATCGTGAAATTTTAATAAAAAACATTAATAGGTGTACTTCAAGAATAGTGTTTTAGTACGTTCAGAATAGAAACATTATACTGAGAAATATTTAAAATACCTTTTAAGAGATAAATTATTTTCAATGTTGTTAGTTCATAATGACTTTCTTATAATTGACATAAATAAATATTCTCTTTCTATTGTAATTTTAAGAGAATTGGCCAATTATTCCTTTGTAGGATATCGCGGCCTAGACCATTAGTTTTCGGTGATGCAGAGATGACGGTACCGCAACAGGAGGATTTTCGGCTCCTCAACTGCTGGAGTTCTGCTTGTCTACAAATTAGCCTCGTAGAAATGGTAGAAATTTGCCTCGTAAGAAAACCATATATTTTCAATACCGATTCCATCTTCATGCTATATACTGCAGTATAGTGTTAGAGACATTTATGGGTTGCAAGATTGGCATCATTAATCCGGGAATGGCGAGTCAGGATGTGACGAGAAGATGTGAAGAGTGTGGCAAATGATAAGGTGTATGATAATTATTCGGGGTCCAGTATGAACTGCAACACAGCGAATGGAAATACGGGACCGTTGTACAAAGACATGATGTACGTCTTCAGCATTCGATTCAGTAACTGCAATGCGAAACCGACCAATAGATTCAATACGGTCATTGTTTAAATTCCGCATTCGTTCAAAATTTTTTAACGAAACCTTTATTGTGTTGGCTGACGGACCGTTTTGGACATTAAATTTCCTTTCGAAACTGCCCCTCGTTTGAACACAGCTGAGCACCAGGCGATGATACTCTAAAACAAGAAATAGCCTCTGTTCCAATAAATGTACCATTTTCATTAACGTATTCCCTTTCGAAAGTACGCACTAACAGATTTCATAGCAAAATAATAAAAATAAATATGACGGATTCAATTTCAGTGCAGCTCTCACATACTTGCATTGTCATCATTTCGCAAAAATGTAGCTAAATTTGAAAATTGGTTGAATAAAATTCCCATAAATACTCACAAATATAAAATCACCTGCAAACACGAATACTGCTTGTCATATTCACGCAAAATTCTAAACACTGTATTCTGCTATAGGAGAATTTGTCATTTTCATGTCAACAATATACTCCTTTGAAATCATATCGACTGACTTTAGAATCAGGCCTTAAGAGCAAGATTGTAGCAAAATACCAATACGATACATAAAATATTATTTAAGTCAGACCAGAAAAAGGAATTTTATCCCGAAAAATAAAATTTCATAAATGTTAAATCGCCTGCAAACTCAAATGCTACTTCTTAAATTCATGCACTGTTCTAAACGCAGTACTATCGAATAATTTGTTGTTTCCATGGGAACAACGTATACCATTGAAATCATATAGAATGTGCTCAGAAACAAGGCCTAAGAGCAACATTGTACATAATCTCTTCACCTAGTTTTAAAATACGATGCATAAAGTATTTTTAAATCAGATCATGAAAAGTAATTTTATCCGAGAAAATAAAATTATGTAAAATCACCTGCAAACGCATATGTCGCTTGTTTAATTTATGCCTTGTTCTGAATCTTGGAAAAATTGTTATTATCCATGGCAACAACGTGTTTACTTGAAATCATATGGAATGTTTTGAGAATCGGGGCCTAAAAACAAGATTGTACTGGCAAGTGTGGCCCACTCCATAACATTAATATCCTTATTTCGCATTACTATTGACTGACGTCAGTTTCAGTCTAGGCTGAGCACCAGTTATTCTCAGTGGCATCTATTGTTTCAAATTTGACAAAAATCAAGAATCACAGTAAAAAAAAATTCTGACATATACATAATCCTACTGCAAGGATTTTTAAATATCTGTCACCGTTCGCAAGTTATTAAATTTTAAATTCCACCAGTCATTTTTGGGACACCCGATATAAAGACCCTTACATTGCTAACAATAAACAATTAAACAATGTTTGATTTCGTTTTTCTTAAATTTAGTTTGAATATATGAAAAATTTCAAATCCCAATCTGAGGCTGATACCAGCCTATAAATTCATTTTATTACAATGTTTTTTATTTAAGTCGATAATGGAAAATCATTTATGAAATTTTAAAATGTCTGTCACATATATGATTATTCGTAAAACATGTATAAATGTAAATCTTACTTTTTTATATGAAATGTAACAATTTGAACTTCGGAATTTCGAAATAACATGCTGTTTTAAAAATTGTTCGTTTTCCGGAATACATAAATACTTAATGGTTGAATGTTTAAAATTAAATTCAGACTATCATACATCCTTTCTCTTCATTTATTTAAATCTTGTTTTCAAAGATTAAAAAAGGCAGATTCATAAAGTTATAAGGATATAAAGTTTAAAAAGGCTTGCATTTATGTTCGGGTTTTAAAAATACAAATTTCAAATTAAATATCTGTACGTTATGTTTCTTTACAAAATGAATTTAACAACGCGGACTTCCAGTTGTATCTCGTTTAAAATGATATTTTAAAAGTAAATATTAATCGTTTTTACATGTCGTAAAACCATTATTTGATTTTGATTTTGAAATAGAAGTCTGAATAAATCTAAATCCTTAAATCCAAAATCAAAATTGACAAGAGTTTAAGAGACAATTTTATACCAATGATTTTTATACATTTTTAATAATTTATGCAAGAAAGTGTAAGGAAATTTAAAATACTTTTCATATGTACATGGAAAGAGAATATTTGAACGTCATGGCAGAACTTTTATTTATAATAGAATTTTTTTATATAAGATGCTAAAATTTAAAAGAAAAAATGTAGCTGTATTTTGAAAATAAAGATCCTGTGTTATTTGAATTATTATCTCGGTTTTCTGAAAATCAAAATACCTCTTTACACATTTTTTTCTAAATTGCAAATTATGCTGTCATATACATATTGATTTTTTTTCAGTCATTTCAAACACATATTTGAATAAAATGAAACTGAATTCGTGTGTTAAATATTATTTTTCTTTATCGTTGGGCTTCAAATAAGTAATAAAAAATTCCTGTTATCTTATGTTTCTGAAGAGCAAAAGAAATCACACATCATTTCAAATGTAGAATCACATGTTATAAAGTTTAAATATAACACTCACTTCCAGCTGCATCCTCTTGAATGGATATTTTATATGCAAATATGAATTTCATTTGCATGTAGTAAAACCATTATTGAGTCTTGCTTTTAAAACAGAAATTTCAATAAATTTATGTCTTTAAATCCCAAAACAAAAGTGATATGTGTTTAATATACAATTTTATAGCAATGCATTTTATACGTTTTTATAATTAATGTAAGGGATGTTATGGAAATTTAAAATGTCTTTCATATGCACGAAAAATTTATTATTTTACCTATATGAAAAAAACGTTTGTTTATATTATATTTTCTATTTATATGATATGTTACAATTGTAATCATCATCATCATAATCAACGATTTCCGATCCACTACTGGATGTAGGTCTCTCCCAGACTTTTGCATTGTTTCCTATCTAGTGATTTAGTCATCCTATTTACACCGGCACTTTTCTGATTTCATCACTCCACCTTACTTGGGGTCGTCTTCTTGGTCGTTTTACATCTCTGAGATACCACTGTAGGGTGTTAGTGCTCCACCTATTGTTTGTCTTCTTGATATGTGCTTAGGCCATTTCCATTGTAGCTGTTTAAACCTTTCAATGATGTCGAAAACTTTTGTCCGACTTGTTATCCAGGTTACCCTCTTTCTGTCTCTTCTAGTTATGCCTAGCATACATCTTTCCATACTTCTCTGCGTTGTTTGTATTCTATATACCATCCGTTTAGTTAGTGTCCACGTTTCTGCTCCATAAGCTAGTGCAGGCAAAACATAATGATTAAACACCTTTCTTTTCAAACAAAGAGTCATATTACTCTTTAGAATAATATTGTTTTTCCCAAAAGCAATCCACCCATTTCTTATTCTTCTATTGATTTCATTCATGATACGAATATCTGATGATATTTCCTGTGCAATGTACGCATAACTTTGCACTTTTTTAATCTCATTGTTCTTGTAGACAATTTTATTTTTTGATGAAAATGAATTGAAAATCACCTCAGTCTTTTCTTAATTTATTTTTAATCCCACATTAATGCTAACTTCGGTCAAATCATTTAGCATATCTTCCAACTCTTCAGGGCTGTTACTGAAAATTAAAATGTCGTTAGCGAACCAGAGAAGATTTAAATATCCCCCATTTATTCTAATCCCTTTACTTTTCTAAATCCAGTTTCTTAAAAATATTTTCTAAGACAGTAGCCAAAAGCTTAGGTGAAATGGTGTCTCCTTGTCTTACCTCACTTCTAAGCTTAATCGTCATTTTTCCTTTATCCAAACGGATAGTTGTTGTAGTTTTCTTGTAAATAATCTTTAGAGCAATTTTAATATAGCTGTATATTTTTCAACGTCAGGATACACTATAGGAAAGAAATTTGTAATTCTACAGATATAAAATTGAAGAAGTTTGTATAGATACTAAAATGTTATCTTCTTTCTCTATTAAAAAAGATGTTAATCTACAAAAAAAGTTTTTGTAAAGCTACAGGAATCTGTATCTTTGAAAATGAATCTAATAAGAATAACGTATTAGATTAATTTTAAACACGATTATTCAATCGGTAAATCAATTATAACAGATGCAAATTTCCCAAGTCAGTAAAAAAAGTCAGATGAAAGTGAGTGAAAGACTTTTTTCACCCGCTTGAAAAATTTACATCTGTTATAATTGATTTACCGATTGAATAATCGTGTTTAAAATTAATCTAATGTGATTTCGTATGCAGGGTTTTCTGCAGTTCCAAATATCACCTTCGATTTTTAGGTATGTTTCATCACAAAGAGTAAAAAGCTACCTATTGCAGCCGTCCATAGGAAAGCACTTCCGGAAACTTTTAATATATTTTCACTGATCATAACCCCCAGACCAAAACCACCCTCCGTTCAAATGTTGACATATATATATATACATATCTGATTTTTTTCATGCGATAACTGTCGTATTTATTAACCGATTTGAATGAAACTTGGTATGCGCATAGTACGTACAAATGTTTCGAACGAGTTCGTTGGCCAGCATCGTCTGCCATAGTGTTTAAAAATGGCAGCCATTTAATTTTTTTAATTTAAAATTTAAAATTAAATGCGAAAAAATTAAAATTTGAACAGTATTTTTCTTTTATGAGTTAGAACTTAAAATAAATATTCCAGAACTTTTTGTTTTGTATATATCTTAAAAAATGACTGAGTTATAGCAATTTGAATTTCTTGTTTGGCAGACATTTTGAAACGATCTGATTTTTGTCGCGTAATAACAACCGTATTTATGGATCGATTTGGATCTAACTTGGTATGTGCATAGTACGTACAAATGTCTCGACCGAGTTCGTTTGCCAGCATAATGCGCCATCTTGTTTAAAAAAGGCAGCTATTTTAATTAAAAAAAATTAATTTAAAATTAAATGCGAAAAAATTAAAAGTTGAAAAATATTTTACTTTTATGTTTTATAACTTAAAACAACGATTCCAGAACACTTTTTGTTTTGTCTATATCTTAAAAAAATGACTCAGTTATGGCAATTTGAATTTCTAGCTTGGCAGACATTTTGAAATAATCTGATATTTGTCACGTAATAACACGCGTATTTATGGATCGATTTCGATGTAATTTGGTATGGGCATAGTACGCACAAATGTCTCGACCAAGTTCGTTTGCCAGCATCATCTGCCATTTTGATTAAAATTGGCGGCCATTTTAAAATTAAAAAAATTATAATTTGAAATTAAATGTGAAAATTTAAAATCTAAAAAATATTCTTCTGTTATGTGTTAGAACTTAATTCAACGATTCCAGAACACTTTTTATTTCGTCTATATCTTAAAAAATGATTGAGTTATAGCAGTTTGAATTTTTCTTTTGGCTGATATTTAAAACGATACGATTTTGTCAAGTGATAACACACGTATTTATGAATTGATTTGGAAATAACTTGGTGTGTACATAGTACACAATAAAGCCTGGTCCGAGTTCGTTAGCCAGTTTCATCCGCCATCTTGTTTCAAAAAGGCAACCATTTAAAATTTTTAAAAATTTAAAAATCTTAAATTAGGCGCAAGATTGTAAGAAATTGGCAAATATTTTTCTTTTACGCATTTGACCTTGATACAACAATTCCAGAGCCCTTTTTGTTTTGTCTGTATCTTAAAAAATGGCTGAGTTATAGTATTTTTAATTTCTAGTGTTGCTCACATTTTGAAATGACCTGACTTTCGTCACGTGATAACACGCGTGTTTATAAACCGATTTGGATGAAACTTGGTGCGTACATAGTACATACTGATGTCTGGACCCAGTTCGTTGGCCAGTTCCATCCGCCATCTTGTTTCAAAATGGCGGAATATTAAATTAAAAAAAATTTAAATTTTAAAATAACATGCAAAAAAGTAAGAAAATAACAAAGATTTTTCTCTTTTGTGTTTGACCTTGATACAAAGATGCCAGAGCATTTTTTGTTTCATCTATATCTTAAAAAATGGCTGTGTTATAGCACTTTCAATTTCGAATGTGGTTGACATTTTGAAACGGTCTGAAATTTGTCACGCGATAATACGCATATTTATAAACTGATTTGCTACGTGTGTACATAGTACATAACGATGTCTTGACCGAGTTCACATGCCAATTTTATCCGCCCTCTTGTTTCAAAATGGCGGCCATTTAAGTTTGTCAAAAATCTTTTAAATGTATAATGATGTACATACAAAAAATTAGAAATTGAAAAAATATTCTTTCTAAAGTATTTATCTTAATAATACATTCCGGAGTATTTTTTGCTTTGTCTTTACCTTAAAAAAACGCCTGAGATATATAGCAGTTTGAATTTTTAATGTCGGTGACATTTAAAAAAAAAAAATGCGACAGCACTCGTATATATTTATCGATTTCAACGTGAGTGTGCATGTGAACATGATTTAAGATTTCGACCAAGTTTATTTGTTTGTTTTATCCATCATGTTGCTTTAAAATGACATACACTTCATGATATCGTGGAATTTCGCGATTCTCTAAATTGCTTAAAATAAAATCAGATGGAATAAAAGATGACTATTTTCTAAAAATTCCTATTAATATTCAGTATTGACAAAAACTAGTGTCCAATCTTATAAAATCGGGTTCCACTAATTTGAACTTCGTATGTTTGAATAATGTAACTTAATTTAAAATAAATAAATAAATAAATAAGTATATGAAAGCTACCTCTTACTCCCGGCACTGCCGGAAGGACTTTTTTCTCTTGAGCTGATCCAAAGTATCATATCAGATTCTGTGATCGTTGAGGTCATTTCGGTGAAAGAGTTCTCCAGCATTCGTCTGAGATGGCTCAATTGGAAGAGCACTGGCGGATTCAGTCAATACTTCCCTGGTTCAAATCCTGGCCCGTACATTTTTGACCCACATGGAAAATTTACATCGGTTAAAATACCGTAATCTTACAAAAAAAATTATCTTTTACACTGGTTGTAGTTACATAAAAAGTTCTAGACATCTCAGTTTCCTAAAAAAATTCTTAGTAACCTTACAGATTTTTTGATCTACAGTGAAAATATATATGTGTTACATGTTTTCTAGAAAAAAATTAGTAAGTATACATATTTTTACTTTCTTATATCTTTACAAGAAGAAAGTGAAAGTTTCTTCAAAATCCAGTTTACGACGGATTTACACATTTTAGGAATCAGAGAACCTGAAAAAATGTTTTTTTCAAAATATCTTTCGGGGAGTCTGCGAGCCCGTCTGTCTCTATGTGAAAAAACTTGTGAGTACTCTATTTCAAGAACTAACGCACGGAATTTCAGAAAACTTTATATTCTGTTAGACCTTGCTAATATAAGCTAGATCTGATTAGATTTTGATGGATATCGCTCTACATGTGGCGCTGCTATGCTGCATTATTCAGAATTTCCACAATAGACATATCTCAAGAAGTAGTGAATGGATTTTCAAAAAAATTTATTTTTAGTTAGTACTTGATATAACTATATACTGATTACTTTTTGGAACAAATCGCTCAGCAGGTAGCGCTGCCATCCCGTAATGGATCCTGATTATTCCGTAACAAAATAATCAGCTATGTAATGATAATTTATCTTTTTATGCCTAGTGCTTGGATAGACTTTCTAAGAACAGAAATAAAGTTCAAATGAACATTTAATTTGATCTCTACACTGCAGAAAGCACAACTACTGCATTCATATGCAAATTTGATGAAGTTCCTTCTGAGTAAATGCGGGATTAGCTTTTAGTATTGTATCATGTAAACTTTGTAACGTGTTGGTTTTGTCTCTTAATGTTTCCCTGAAAATGAACAAATTTTATTTTTCGAAACTGTAGGAAATTAACAGTACTTTATATTGTAAGTGGTACGTAATTTTTAATTATTTTTTTTAACATGTATTCCCAACACTGATGAGGCGAACTTATTGTGGCTTGTATTATCAAACAGTGTAATAAGTCCTTTTATAATATCTATTTTCTCTGTTTTTAAAAAATTCAAAGATTTATGGCGTACACGTTCAGCTATATTTTGCAATTGATTTACATCTATTATCTTTTTATAGTATTTTCTTCAATGAGATAAAATTACAAATATATGTTTAAACGCATATTTGTAGTTTTATCTAAAAATCTAACTAGTTATTTAATTCTAATAAATTTTTGTACACTTTTAGGTATCGTATCTTTCAAAGATTTTTTCATGACAAATATCAGTGATTTTTATAATAAAATAATAAATGTAGGTCAATCGCGGCTAAATCTCACATTATTTATGGAGATACTTCCTATAAAAAAAATTACAGGTATGAAAGAATTGCATGTTCTGGAAATTTTAGGTCCAGTACGACTGCTGCCTTCATCTCCCCAATTTTTAAACGCATATTACATATTTTTTTTTACGTGTAAATAGGTACTTTTAACTTTTATTAGCAATTCCGTTACTTTTATTTAAATATAGAATTATATCTTAATTACACGGCCGATATCTTTTGTATCAATACATAAGGATACAAATATCACTAACATCCAGTTGTATTCGATTTAAGAAATATGAATACATAGATATGAAAGTAAATATGAATATCCCTCAAATGTAATAAAACACTTTTTCATTGTTATTTCGAAATATAAATCTTAATACATTTAAATTTCACATTCCAGAGGAAACTTGATATTAACGAAAAATATTTCATTGGATATTGGCTCTTGGATTTTTTTAAATTAAATGTACGGCAATTTGATATGCATTTCGTATAAATAGTTAATATTTGATCGATATTCCAAATCATATACATTCATCTTCTTTATATGCATATCTACAATTTATTGCGTAGAAATTTAGCATTATTTACCAAGGAAATTTCATCTATTACTTTAGAAATTAATTCATTTTCTGAGTATTCAAATAGTTATATAGCTTTTATTATTATATTCCAAGTCAAAATATCATGTTAGACTATTGTTTTGTTTTTCTTAACAATATATCTTTTTCATACCATGTGCAAATTGAAAGTGTAGATTTTATTTGTTTTCGATCTAAGAGAATATTCGAAATTTAAATATGAATAAAACCCTTTTTCTTATATTTTTTTTAAGTAGAAATTTTGAATATATTTAAATCCCTCTTTCCGCAACAAACTCGATATCAGCTTGAAATATATCATTGTTTCTTATCTGCTTTTGGAGATTTATACAAGTAAACGTGCGGAATTTTTGAAATGCATTTTATATAAATTGATAATATTTTGACGCTGTGCCGAACCAGTTTTTTTCTCTCCTTTAAATGAGATGTTATTAATTTAAGCACTAAAATTTATCTACATTTGCTAAGAAATTGTATCTATTATTTTAGAAAATGTTTTGTTTTCTAACTATTAATTTGTTCCCTTAAACGTCCTAACCAGGTTTTTCCAAAAATTAATTTTTGGAAAAAAAAAGCTGATTTAACGCAAAATCAATATTAAACATAATTTTTTGAAATAAATAAGATAAATAAATATGTGAGGTTATCAAATAAAATTCTCTAACAAATACTTTTCCTTGCAACAATTTTATGAATCGTTAAAAATGAATGGAAAATTCTGCATGACGCTGAAAGGGTTAATATTCTTTTTTGAATTCCATGCTAAACTATCAGACTTATACTTGTGTATTGTTTTTCTTAACATTATATCATTTTCCATACCATGTGCAAAGTAAAAGTGCAAATTTTATTTGTTTTCGATCTAAGAGAATATTCTAAATGTAAATATGAATCGCCTTTATATGGAATAAAATCGTATTTTCATTTCTTTTTTTCAAAATAGAAATTTGAATATATTTAAATCCCACTTTTGCAGCAAACTTGCTATCAGCCTGAAATATTTCATTGTTTCATATCTGCTTTAGGAGTTTAGAATGAGTTACAGATACATTACTTTATCTTGTTCCAAAAGCATTATTGGTTAAACAAAAATAGTTATAAAAGAATGATTTCTTTTGCCTTTGCATCTTTTCATCTTTGCTGCGCTGAGGGAGGGGGATGGGGATTTTTCAATACGGAAATATTTCTATATTTATATTGTAAGAACATCATATTTGTACTTTTTGTATTTTTACAAAATGCTAAGAAAACAATTAAAAATAAAAATAAAATGAGTGGGGTTATAAAAATTGCACAAAATCCCTGCAAATTCAAATTTAAATAATTCTTCTAAATCCTTCAATCCTTCTAAAATCCTTCAAATATTTATTAAATGATTGCGTAAATATTTTAATTTAGTTTAAACAATTTGCGTAAAATGCTTTAGAATGTAAAATTTTCATGAATCATAATGTGGTAGTTAAAATGTTAAGCATTAAAATTTATCTATATTTAGCTAAGAAGTCGCATCTCTTATTTTAGAAAATATTTTGTTTTCTAACTATTAAATAGTTATTTAACATACCTTTTTGAATTCCATGTCAAACTATCTGACTTGTGCTTGTGCATTGTTTTTCTTAGCAATAAATCGTTTTTCATACTATGTGCAAAAACAAAGTGTAGATTTTATTTGTTTTCGACCCGAGAGGCTATTTTAAATGTAAATATAAGTCACTAGCATATGCAATAAAACCTTTTTCTTTTTTTTTTTTTTTTCGAAATAGAAATCTTAATATGTTTAAATTTCCCTTTCCACAGGAAACTTGATATCAGCATAAAATATTTCAGTGTTTTTATCTAGTGTTAGAGATTTATATAAGGAAATGTACGAAAATTCGAAATACAATTGATACAAATAGATAATATTTGGACGATATGCCGAATCAAATTCTTTTCCTTTTTTTTACATGAGGTGCTACAATTTTTAGCATAAAAGTTTAGCTATATTTAGCATAGAAATTGTATCGATTGTTTTAGAATATATTTTGTTTTCTAACTATTTAACTATAACTTTCATTTTGAAATTCCAATTCAGACTATCATGCTTATGTTTTTTCTTTCTAACAATATATCTTTTTTTTATACCACATTCAAAGAAAAGCATATTTTATTTTTTTCGGCATGAGAGGATATTTTAAATATATATATGAGACGCCTTTATGTAAAATAAAATCCCTTTTCTTTTTCTTTTTTTAAATAAAAATCTGAATGTATTTAAATCTCACTTTTCACAGCAAACTTGATATCAGCCTGAAATATTTCAGTGTTTCTTATCTGCTTTTGGAGATTTATATAAGCAAAAGTACGGAAATTTGAAATGCATTTCATACAAATAGATAATATTTTTACGATATATCAAACTACATTCTTTTTTCCCCTTTACATAAAATGCTATGAATTTTAGCATTGAAATGTGTCTATATTCAGAAAAGAATTGCATCTATTTTTTTAGAAAACATTTATGTTTTCTGAATCGATAAATTACTATTTTCCATTTATTACCTCCTATATGCTATTTCTTTCGGCCAGCAATTAAAATGTAATCTTTGAATATATTTGCAGACGTATCATTGTATTTACAGTTAAATACTGAAAATTTCTCATGTAAACTTCTAAGAATCGCATATTGTCACATTTTATACTGTATTATATGTATAAAACTACTTTACGTGCAATGTTTTTCAAAATTACTTCTCAGTTTATTATTGAGATATTAATATTTTTGTAGATTTCAGTGCCATTTCTTTATTTTTGGTAACTTCCGTTTCTGTTGAAAGAAAATGAAAAACAGTTTGAAAAAATGCAATTACATATTTTTGTTTCTATTTTCCCGTAACAACTGAAACAAAGGTTAAAATACGTGTTATTATGAAAATATATAAATGAGTGAATTCTCTTAATACATGGAGCTATTATAAGCTATATTTAATTTTGAGTTTCTACATTAATTTTACAAACAAATGAAGGCATTAGAAACAAATGAATCATTCGATTAGCCACTTTTTAGTGTCGAGTTTTGTGTTGATATCGGTTTTTGCTGGATTTGTGTATTATTTAGCTCCTTTTTACATCCCATGCATATTTTTCTGTAGATGTTATTTGAAGACAATGTCGTAAATGTGAAACTCTTCCGCGGAGGAAAATGACGTCATTTTGTACTACATAAAAATGTGTGTTTTAATTTGAAAACTGAAAATATGTTTTGTACTATTTATATTCATATACATATTCAGGTTACTTTACTGCCAGACGTTTAAACTTGCAGGAAGTGTTAGGGACATGTGCAGACTGGGAATCACATAGCAAGACAGGAGCGAAAATGTCGTATTGGCGACATATGGTACAAAAATGTAGTTAGTGAGCTACTTTTTCAAATTCATTCTTTTTCAATAACATATTAATCATGACGAAAATAGGAGCAATTTTACAATTTCAAGAAACATATGCCAATCAAGCAAAAAAAAAAAAAAAAAAAAAAAAAAAGAACAGAAACAGCAATACATTAATGAAACACAAAACTTTTTATTGAAAGTTGTACGACAGAAGGAGGGCGAAAGTACGGTCAGACGTTGTCAGGCAAGCTTTACACTGGCACGCATGGAATTCCTAAGGCCCTGAAAGATTCCTAGTGTATCGTGTATACTCCCGGCAGCTACAGATATTTGAGAAACGATGTGTTTAGCTGAAGAAACAGAGAATTACTGTCAAGCCTATCTTGAAACTTATGGTTGTAATTTCAACTTCCTTCTGCAGTACAAATTTTCAAAAAACTGTTTTCTGTCCCAGTAATGTGTTGCTGTTTATGTTCTATTTTCTTCTTTGTACCAATGTTGCAAATGGGCTTTTTTTACAATTCAGATTTCTTGACTGGATCCAGTTTTTTGAAATGTAATTTTTCCTTTACATTCACCTTAATTTATATGTTATCTAACAAAGAAATTTTACCATTTTCAAAAAGTGGTACCAATCAAGGAATCTTAAATTTAAAAAGTGGCCATGGGCAACATTGCTTCGTACTATTACTTGCAACTGCGTTATTTTTAATCCTACATTCCTATGTGATTTCTGAGTTATGCCCTCTACACTTCCAACAAATTTGACGGCCTGATACTGAAATAAACTATGCGTAGTTTTTTCATAATGGGCAACAATTAATTCTAAATTAATAAAATTCCCGTTTTCTAGTTTTTTAATTCTAATCACAGTATCATATCACCTATACTGCTTTTTTAGCTCACAGGCTATCATAGCCTGAGAGCTTATGTGCCCGTCCGTTCTGTATGTATGTTCGTACGTAACGCGATAACTCATGATAAAAATATCGGATCCACTTGAAATTTTGTATATAGGTATATCCTGATAAGGCGCTTCCCTGATTAGTTTTTGGAGTTCATTCGATATGTATAAGAGGGGGAACGGGGGGCTCATGCCCCTCCCCTTAATGGATATAAATGGGTTTTTCATGCAGAATTAACAGTTTTTGTCCAAAATTTAGATATAGGATCATTCTGATGAGGCGATTACGTGACTGTTATTATGTGTTCATTGAATAAGTATAAACAGGGGGAACGGGGGGCTCATGGCCCCCCTTAATTGATATAAACGGGATTTTCATGCAGAATTAACGGTTTTCGTTCAAAATTTAGATATAAGATCATTCGGATGAGGCGATACCGTGGCTGTTATTAGATGTTCATTGAATAAGTATAAACAGGGGGAACGGGGGCCCATGCCCCTCCCCTTAATGGATATAAATGGGTTTTTCATGCAGAATTAACAGTTTTTGTCCAAAATTTAGATATAGGATCATTCTGATGAGGCGATTACGTGACTGTTATTATGTGTTCATTGAATAAGTGTAAACAGGGGGAACGGGGGGCACATCCCCCCCCTTAATTGATATAAACGGGATTTTCATGCAGAATTAACAGTTTTCGTTCAAAATTTAGATATAGGATCATTCGGATGAGGCGATACCGTGGCTGTTATTAGGTGTTCATTGAATAAGTATAAACAGGGGGAACGGGGGTTCTAATGCTCCCCCCTTAACTTGCATAAATGGATTTTTCAGTCAGAATTGTCAGATTTCGTTCAAATCTCTGAATAGTTTTGGAAGTTTAATGGTTAAGTATAAAAGAGGAGAATAACTCCTCTTAAATTATATAAATGCTAAATGGGTTTTTATTAAGAATTATCCGATTTGCTCTGAATTTTGGATATAGATTTTTTAATATGATAAAGCATGTACTTGATAGTTTAGGAAGTTCAATGATTAAGTATTAAAAAAGGAGAAAGGGAAGAGCTGTTTCCCTTTTTTAATTTTTTTTTTTCGAACGGAATTAGCGAAAATACAAGTCTGTAATGTACAATTAGTATGCTTAGCCTGTGAGCTCAATGCCATCAGTTTAACTGGGCAATATTCTTTTTATATTTTTCTTAATAATATATCATTTTATTACTATGAGCAAAGGCAAAATATCGATTTTATTTTATTTATATTACCTTTGGGAAACTATACAGAATCTGATATGCCGTTCATAAAATCGTAAGACATCCCCATTTAATCGAATTTATATCTATATTCGTAAGATATTTCAAAAATCCAAACGCTACTTTTCATAAATTCAAAATATATCAAATAAAACAAACCGAATTAAAATCCATGTTCTTCGGTATTGATTTCAAATGAACAACCGAACCAAATTCAATAGAAACTACATATTTGAATTCTTCTATAAAGATACATTTTATTCTTGCATATCTTATCTGCGTTTCAGTTTTACGAAAAATTCGAACGAATTTACGAAAAAAATTACGAAGAAAAATTTCACAACAAAGGGGTTTCTACATTCTAGAAATTCTGGAGAATTTATTATACAATATAAACAAAATATTTTACGATATGTTTTTATTTTGCAATTAACTGTTCCTCAAGTTATAAATATCATTCTTTTTGTAAAGAAAATAAGAAATTTTTATTATTACAAAATATTGGCACAGCCGAGAATGCGCTCTTATACACATAATTTTGGCCTCGCTTTCCAGCAACACCTACACTGTAAAAAAAATCTGTAAAGTTACAAAAATTTTCTAGTAATCGTGTATACTAAGAACTTGTCATATAACGATAATAGCAAAATTTCATGTAACTGAGGAAGGTTGCATAAGTTTTTGCTGTTACCGTTACATGAAAATTTCTTGGAATAGAAGTTTACAAGGAAAATCTTACTAACTTTACAGATTTTTTTACAGTGTATAAATCAGTGTTGGGTATGAACGCGCTCACTGAACGAAAAATCACGAGTTTCGCTCACTATTTGTGAACGTTGAACTGAACTTCGCTCACTATTTTATAAACGAGTTTGAACTGAATGGAAACTCAAAAAATAGACGAGTTTGAACGAAATTTACGTTCAAATTTACGCTCAATTTTTTCATAATTTATTTAAAATTTTTCCAGACCTTAGTACACTTTTTCCTTCTTTCAAATGCCATTTAGAGGCCTACACGAGCCTCAGGACGGGTTAAGTCTGGATATCACTTCTCTGGGTAGTATCCTAGTCTTACTTCTTCTGCAGACTCGGGTCGCGCCGAACCGGACCTGGGCTGTAGACAATTTCGCCGAAAATAGATATATACAATAAACTCTCTGTAAAAGGTGGACTGTGTAAGGCGGAAATATGTCTAAATTGGAAAGATTTTCAAGTTCCTGCAAATCCGCAGACAGAGTAGAATTTGTCTAAGACGGAATATTGTCTTCTACGGAAAATTTTCAAGATACCGATCGATTCCGCTATAGCCATAGTTTATTCTAATTTTAAATTACCATGATTCAACAATTAAACTTTTCTTTAAAGAATAGTTCATATACAATGCTAGGGGATGAGAGAAAAAGTATTATAAAAGGTGCTAAAAAAATCTGTGCATGACGAAATCCTGTCTTAAACGAAACAATTTCCAGATCGGTGCCAAATGGATAGAATAATCCGTGTAAAAAAAAAAAAAAAAAAAAAAAAAAAAAAAAAAAAAAAAAATCATTACGCATTTGTAAAAGACGGCGAATTTCTTAATAAAGAATCTGTCTACAATGAATTTTTCCTAAGTGTTTTTTTTTTTAAAGATTCACCAGTATAGATTTGGAATAAATGTGCCTATTTACGCAGCCCACGACCCCCTTTTTTAAATGAAAAACATAAGCATGAAAGGGAAACTGTAATAACTATTTTTTAGAGTTCCGTATTTAAAAAATTAAACGGAATCATTATAAGATCTCCCTCTTGTGTCTGTTTTTTGTCTATCGCAATTGCTATAAGGTAAGTTAGCCCCTCCTCTTCTGTAAAATTAATACTAAGTTCCAAACTAGCAAAAAGGAGCAATTACTAAAGTACAATACTCAGACCAGCATTTTCTCGAAGGGTATGCACAGACGGTAAGCGGAAAAAAGCGCTCCGGAAAAAAGCGCCCTGGAAAAAAGCGTCCCCGGAAAATAACGCACCGGAAAAAAGCGTCCCTTTTTACAAATCACATATTTAAATAAGTCTGATAATAGTACACATGGTTAATCTTAGATTATAAACGCTAGATTGAGATGGTTTTATGAAATTTCAGCGTCCTTGCTCTCAAGGGACTGAGATGGGCGAAGGTGGTGGGGGGGGGGGGGCTTTAAAAGTTATCTCAAAACCTGTTATTGCCTCAATGAAAAAAAAAATTTAGGATACGAAAAATAAGATAATAAACACTAGGTACTTAAATGATTTTTTAAATTCAGTCTCCCTTGTTCTTCTGTGGTGGTAGTTGGGGGGGGGGAGGAGGGGGGCGATTGTCTACAAACTCTGAATCTATCTCTTACATTATTTTTTTATATTATTTATTATTTGATTATTTATAATTTAAATTATACATAATTAATTTATATATTATATGATTATTATTTTTATTATTATTATCAAATTACATATTAATATTTTATTACATTTTATATTATACATTTATACTTATATAATACGTATTAATTAATTATTAATATATGAATATAATGTATTAATAGTAAATAATTAATAATATAATTAATAAATTAATAATAATAATAATAATAATAATTAATAATAATAAATAATAAATCATTTATAATAAATAAATAAATAATTAATAATACATAATTATAAATTAAATATAAAATTAAATAAAAAAGTAAAAAAAAAAATTACAAATAAATATTATTAAATATTAAAAATTATACTCATTAACAAAAATTAAAAATGATAATATTTTATTAACTCATAGTAATATCAACTCATATATATTTTTTTCATTCAGCCACCCTTGTTCTTCTGTGGGGGCGGGGGGGGGGGGGTGAGCCTACAAACTCCAAATCTATCACTGCTTTAGACGATAACATTTTTTCGGAATGTTTTCTAGAATTTAGGGATAAAAGTGACTGGAAAAACAAGAGCGCAAAATGTGATCAGAAAAAAGTGACAAGGAATTGATAAATATTGAACTTGTGGATAAATAAATGATAAAAACTAAAGTGGCAACAAATGTCTCATTTATATCATTCTCGTAGGACAGCGGTTTCCAACCTTTAATACGCGTACCCTTGGGGATACGTAGCGAGATTGCTGGAGGTATATGACAATAGTATCAGTAATGGCGGATGATAAAATATCATTTTTTAAATAAATTCTTGTTAATGTGTAGATTTTTTAATATTTAATTTTATATATTTATACACTTATTTTTATTATGTCCTATAAGCTAATAAAATATTATCATTTTTAAAATTAATTCTTGTTGATGAAACTAGATTTTTAATATTTAATTTTATTTATTAATACATTTATTTTTATTGATTTACTATGAGTTAATAAAATATTATCATTTGTAAATGAACTTTTGTTAATAAGTATAATTTTTAATATTTAATTACATTTATTTTTAATTTTATATTTAATTTATATTTATGTATTATTAATTTATTACTTATTTATTATAAATTATTTATACTGTATTATTATTATATTATATATATATATTTTTTATTATATATTATGTTATATATTATATAAATTTAAATACATAAATGTAATATAAAATATAATAAAATATTAATATGTAATTTTATAATAAAAATAATCAAATTATAAAAAATATTAAAAAAATTAATATAAGAGATATATTCAAAAGTTTGTAGACACCCTCTCCCCTCCCCCCCCCCACTCCACAGGAGAACAAGGGAGACTGAATTAAAAAAATCATTTAAGTACCTAGTGTTTATTATCTAATTCTTCGTACCTTACAATTTTTTTTTTCATTAAAGCAATGACAGGTTTTCAGATAACTTTTAAAGCCCCCCCCCCCGCCCATCTGAGTCTCGATAGAGTAAAGACTTAAATTTCATAAAACCGTCTCAATCTAGTGTTTATATTCTAAGATAACCATGTGTACTATTATCAGACTTATTTAAGTATGTGATTTATAAAAAGGGACGCTTTTTTCCGGTGCGCTTTTTTCCGGGACGCTTTTTTCCGGGGCGCTTTTTTCCGTGCGCTTTTTTCCGTGATTCCACACAGACATCCAGAGAGTGCAATCGCGTGTTTGTGCCATTTTCAATATTGTACCGACCAAAAGTAAATGAAGTTATGGATCGAATTGAACCAAATTTTTTGTGTGAATGTATGACTATGACTAATTGGTCCTCCCTGACTTTTAATTGGTCCTCCCTGACTTTTAATTGGTCCTCCCTGACTTTTTTTCCCTTTTTTCCTGCCAAAAGGGGGCACTGCAATAGCGAATTTTATGCCATTTTCAATATTGCACCACCTAAAAGTTTACGTTCTAGAATGTTACGTTCTAGTGGTTAGTTCTAGAACTGAACTAAATTTTTGTATATGATCATTTTTTGGTGAGGCAAGTAGGTCCTCCTTTAATTTGAAAAAAAAAACTGGCTATCATTCTATTGTTTATCGGCTCGTGCAGAGACGGAAGTTCGTTTTTATTCCGATTAATTGACTGAAGTAGAAATTTAAGATAAAAATCAAAGTTGGTATGATATTGAATTGTTATTGTAAAATTATTAAAGCATTAAAATGAGTAACTATTTTTTTTTAAATATTAAAATGTATATATGAGATAGAATAAAGTTTTGGGAATGGCACCACATCCAACTAGTTTCCATTCAAATGCCGTTTAGAGGTCTACATGGACTCGGGGCGGGTCGAGTCTGATCCTTAGAAAATATATGCCCATGAAACTAGGGGAAAAAATACTAATCCAGGTTCGGCACGGAAAAAATAATATGACCCGGCAAGGTGCTTCTGGATAAAAGGCCCGAATATGGTTTGGAAAGAATAGTAACTAGTCCTTTCCCGAATGTTCAGAAAAAAGAATGGCCCTGTTCCAGCCCGAAAAGAATGAGGCTCTGGCCGTAAATCTTCCACGGGGTGTTCAGAACGCAAATTTTTCATTCTTCGTTTTCTTGGTGTCTATTTATTTATTTATTTATTTTGGCCACTTACGATGAGTAATTTTTATACTACATAGCCATAGGCGTAGAATTGTATGGGCCCATAGGGCCGGTGAGAGGGTGGGGCACAGGGGACAACTGCCCAGGGTCCCGGGAGCTAGAGGGGCCCGCACCATACCGAATAAATATAGAGATTTCATAATATTCCAAATCTGAACTTGCACACATTTTTTTAATTTATAAATTAACAAAAAAAAAAAAAGGAAAAAATCCCCAGAATTGTTGTGAAAATATTTCATTAAAAACATAGTACTATTGGTAACACAATTCCTGCATAGAACAAGACAGATCTTATCTCTTCTTGTCTTGTAATGAGGCGAGTACTAATTTAAAAGCTGTCAATTCGTTCATCATTTTTCTTACAAACAACCAGAACTTCCTGTTTTCCTAAGAAATTTAGAAAGAACTCTTTTCTGACCACAAACTGCCATACCCATGCCCTGAGGCAGAAGAGCCTCTAGACTACAATAGGTCCATCTGATACTGGGAGGTAGACCGGCGCATTTATCGGACAAACCATGCGACTGTTAGGGCCCGGCCCGCACTAATTGCGATCTCCTTAGGAGTACCGAGTCTCTCTATACAGGCTCTGATTACCGATTAGGAACGAGAAACACGTTTCCCTCGGAAAGCTTTGAAAGGGCCCGAAATTGAGAGCACAGGGGGTCCTAAATTTTATATGAAATTAACTTAATTCTAAAATTTCATCTAATTTCTTTTCCCATTATTAATTTATGTATATATATATATATATATATGTATATATATATATATATATATATATGTATATATATATATATATATATATGTGTGTGTTTGTATTATTTAAGTACTCAACAAGGTTATACAAGTGTCTGATTTATAGAAATTAAAAACGCTATTAGATTCCAAATCCCTTCAATAGTCAAGTTTCTCAATCTTATACTTTTACAGTTAAAAATTAGTTAGAAAATGTGTCAAACTTCCGTCTTGTTGAGAAGTGAATTTAAGAACCCTCCAAGAAGTATATACATATCCAAAGATTGCGTTAACATAAGTTCTTTATCGCTATTAATAATTTTACAAATCATGTTGTCTCATTTGTATACAGGGTATCACAAAAAGATAATCACAACTTTAAGAAAAAATACTAGCACGATACAAAAAAAAAAAAAAAAAAAAAAAAAAAAAAAAGATTGACAGAAGTATTATTTTGCAAACTTTTTCTTTGATAATCTACGTACGTAACATAAAATGGCTAAAAGATAATGTCCCAAATGGGTCAAAATTAATGATTTTAACTTTCCATTCTACAACGGAAATGTTAATAAAGCATTTCTTTTGAAAAAATAGAATAATAAGTGGTTATAATAAAACATTAATTATTAATTTTTTAATGTAATTTGTTTTTTGCATAGATGAATGGGGTACTGGAAACAAAGAGAGGAAAGAGGAAACATTTTCAAACATTTAGGAAAACCTTCCTAAATGTTTGAAAATATATTAATTTTGATCCACTCTAGACTAATTTTAATCCTTTGGTACTTTTTATTGAAAATCAGTGTTGAATGAAGGAGGTGGCACACATTCCCACCCCTGGAGTAATGAAATGTTCCCCCGGAAAATTTGAGATTTTGATTTTTTAATAGTCAAAAAGTGCAATTTCACCCCGGAACTCTATAATGTCCCCCCCCCCCCGGAGCCACAGAAGTCCCTCCCGGAGAAAAGGTCAGAATTCAATACTGGTGAAAATACTAATTACTCTCATGGGGGGCCCCTAATGAGGGGGGGTGTCCTTGGGCAATTGCCCTGCATGCCCCAGCATAAGTCGAGCCCTGGTTACAATTTGACACATTCAGGGTTCTAAACTTTATTAGATTCGAGAAAAGGAATTTTTCAATTAAAAAACAGCACTGTATCATTCACATGTTATTGTTAAATCTGTGTCTAATTTCTGTGTGGTTTGTTTATACAAAATCAGTTTTACTATAAAAATGGGTCGTGTCTGTAACGAAATCCTTCCTTATGCAGAAAATTTATTATACTCTAGCAGGAAAAAATGGACACAATAACACCTTGCTAAAATAAAAATTGTATAAAATACAATTTGTTTCCTATCTCATGTTTTTCCTCTTTGTCAAAAGCAAACTATTCGAGAGGACTAATTCAAATCTTACCAAACCGAATCTGTTTAAATCAGAATCTAGCTTTAAAAGAAATAAAATTCATGGTTATGAGAAAATAAATTTCACACAATTATACCTCCTTAAACGGAAAACTGTTTAAAACGGAAATTTCTTACGATGCCATCTTTACAGAATAAAATTAGAATTTTCATATCTTGCAACTGATTTAAAATTTAAAAAAGTATGACAAAACCAAAATCTAGGGGGGGGGGCTCAAGCCCCACCTTTCCCCCCCATATGGGCGCCGATGTCTATATGTAGAAAAACAATGCAACCCTGATCTCGACCCGGTACGGGTTTGCTAAAAAAAAATACTAAGCATGGGTTACACTCAATGTAACTGTTCGATGCCGATCTCTACACTGTACAAGTTACATTTCTGTATTGATGTTGTCAAACTAGTATCGACTCGTGATGCACACTTATACTTATTTTTGTTAAAGCCATATTCATTGAAATAAGTTCATATTTTATCGTTTCTGCTCAAAACTTTATAATGGGCCGGTAGGCGCGCTAATTTTTTTTTATCGATCCGGCCCGGGCCATATGGCTCGTTCAATTGTTTTGCCCCGTTGAAAAAATTATCTTAATTCTGCCTGCCCGGCCAGTGCAGACCTCTTCTATTATTTTCATATTGTATTTTTATGAAGTTGTATATTTTGTCTGAAACATCCAATTACTACTTTATTACAGTAAGGTTTTTTTTTTTTTTTTTTTTTTTAATCTTTATCATTTTTGAAATACATTGTCTTTTTAATTATTGTTTACCTTTTTGTTTAATTTTTGTTTTCCTGTTATCGTCAGATTATTTGAAGGTTGATGAGCATAGCTTGTAGGCCGTAGAGCCTCCTAATATTTTAACCCTTAAGGGTGTTCTTAAATAAAAAAAGGTAACTTTATGACATATGCTTTAATTTATTTTTGTTCGAAAATGCATGAAAATAGCAGGTGTTGTTATTTAGAATCGGTCTAATTGCACCCAATTTTCTGTTAACACAATAGGTCTTTCATAAAAAGCTTTCAAAGTTGACGTTTTTGAGCACATTTCCCGACGAAAGTAGAGAAAAAAGAGTGATCACATGATCGAAATAGCTTAGAACTGGGTAGGTAATTTAACTATCATAAAATGAAAAATTAAGTTTTATTCGAAATCGCTTTCATAGTCAGGCATTCCAATTTTACATCTTTTTGTTAAAAAATGAATTTGTAAATGTGTCAAAAAGTTTTGCACTTGTTGAGCGAAGCAGTTGAAAACACTTTTAAGCGTCTGGCTTTATTTTTTTGCTTTTTGTTAGATTTATAAAATAATACCTATGAAAACCATTCGTATGGGGATTTGTTTATGATTGCCTTACATATTTATCTTATGCATGGCAAAAATAAGAAAAATAAATAGTGAATAAACGGCACCGTTCACAGCAGGAATGAAGAAAAATGTTATAAGTAAGTATTTTCCGCTTTAAAGTAGCTTGTATAATCATATATGTCAAACTGAAGGGGGGGGGAATGTGAAAACGACTTACATATTATTTATTAATTTTATTTTCTTACTTTTTTTCAGTATTTTTTTTTTTTTTGCGGTGGTTTTTAATATTAGTAAAGGAAATTCAATGACAAACGTTTTTGCCAATTTTTGCATTTTTCAAGAATTTTCTGCTTTCTTTAAGCATGTGTAAAAAGAAAATTCAGTTTCAGTTTTCAGCCCAATACAGTAAATTTTGTTGCCTGCGAACTTCGAAAAACTTTTATGCAATTTTTGGCATTTTTTCGCTTTCTGCAGCGATTTATTTACTTATTTATTTTTCTAAACGCAAAATTCCCATTTAAATTTTATTAGTGCTTTGATTATATTCAAGTTGTAAAAATATAAAATCTTTTCCTATAGCAACATGAACGTAATCTTGAAAATTTGAATTTAATCTGTGTCGAAATAAAAAATTAATTTGAGGTTTGTTTGATTCGAAGTCGGGACAGATGCAATTCGCATAAATGTACGTTGTCGAAAATGGTGCAACTTGACAAGAAATTCGTTCACTTTGAAGTTTGTTTTGGAAAAACCGACTAGAGAAGATCTGCTGGTGTTGTTAGGTATAAAATGAAACTCGAATGGAAAATTAAATAAGGATATGCTCCAAAATCTTAGAAGGAGGGAGGGTGCAAAAATATAATATTTAGGGGGGAGAGGTCTCAGAAGACCTTCTTCAGAAGTCCTGTACCTACTGTGAATGAAAAATCAAATGTTGTTGATAATGATGCTGCTTTACATAGAAACTGAAGTGTAATGTTAAAGTTATTTCCCAGATTTTCCTTAATACACTTGACAACGTGTTTTTGTTAACACAGATAAAAATCGTGATAAAACGACTCAGAATTATAATCATGAAAACAAAGGTTCCCACTTAGAAACAGTTTATTCTACCCTTTTCCATTAAAAGTTATGTTAATTTTTTTTTTTTTAATTTTTTCTCTGTTGTGGAGACAAAATTTTAAAGCTATATTTGACTGAAAATTTTATTTCAGAATGAAAATTAAAGATACCTATGGATTTTCTATTATAAAATGATACATCATTCAAAGTATTTCGTTCAAATTCAAGCCCACATGCTAGTCGATTGTGACTGCCGCTTTAACTGCATATTCCCAATACCTACTCAGTTCAGATTCGATACTGGTTGGCTTTTTCAGCCTTTTTTTTTTGTTGTTTGTTTTTTTCTTATGAAATTTATTTAAATATTCTAAAACACTTATGAACGCGATTGCTATGTCACAGAGTCGTGAAATTATTTTTACCATTCGTGGTCTAGCATTCTATTAAGAAAACAAGTCTTTCATCGAGTATCAATTTGCTTTAACAATTTGCTATTATCTCCATGTAATAATATTTTAATCCTGATAGCGACAAATCGAAATTTAAAATGATGATATGAGCAAAAAACTTTTTAAAAATATTCTAAATTACGATTTTAATGGAATTTTTAAATAAAATTTGTTAATTAATTTTACATTAATTTCAAAAGCGCAAATATTATTTGGTATATTTCAGCATACTAGTTAAACGGTAGTTCGAATCATTACAGAAGCATCACATTTATAGGGGAGGGATTTTTATAAGAGACGTTTCTTAGTTATTTAACAATTGATTGAAATTAAGTGTTTTTGTTTGCAAATATTTTGTGTCATAAACATTAGGATTGTCAACTTGATGAAATGTAAAATTTCAGAATACCCTGATGTAAATCTTTTTATGTCAGAATTCAAAGTTTAATAATTACCTTTTAAATTAAACTTGTTTGTAAATCTGAACCTGATTTAATTAGAGGGAATAGCGTTGATTCAAATAAAAGACAATAAAGGTTACGTTCTTAAATTAAAAAAAAATCTCTGATTCGATTATACGATCATTCTAATAAGCAGCAAATTTTTGTACTTTTTCTTGTAGGGGCCCGTAGTTTTTGCCTGCCCAGGGGCCCGTAAAAACTGTCACCGGCCCTGGGCTGTATTTTTTGGCGTCAACCAATTCAGAAAAAAGTCACAAATTTTGGAATTTATAATAATTTATAGAATTTTTCTGAGTATATTTTTTTCCAGAGAAAATTTTCTTTCCCTAAATTCGTTGTTTACTTTTATTCTTTATAAACGGCTTAAACAACCCAAGATAACTTTTATCATAGTGTATGGGGACTCACAGTCTCCCAGGATTTTTTTTTCTTCCTTTCTTCTTTGGACAGTGGGCATGGTTTCTAGGAAAAGTAACTCATTCTGATACTGACGTCCTGCACAGGGGGCAATAAATTAACACGTCGTTACGTTAAAAACGTAGACGATGGGTCCAACACGATCAAATTACAAAACCATAGATAAGATGTTTGCCTTTCCTCAATCATATGAAGAATGGACCTTCCGGCCTTAAAAGGGTCCTAATTTAGGAGCTTCAAAGAAATGAAAAGTGTGGGAGAGTATAGAGGTTTTTTTTTTTTTTTTTTTTTTTTTGCAATGGATGACCAAAACAAAACAATCACTAGTGTCTGAAGGCACCGAATGCGGATGGGAATTTTTTCTTTTTATTCAAGTCAGGCATAAAGTATAAAATTTGTATATAAATGCAAACTGCAGATGGAGAAACAGCTATTAAAGTTATTTAAAGATACTCAGCAGTTTCTTTCAGTAATGCATAATTCCCAATGATCAAGTAGTTCCTATAATTAGTAAGTAATTCAAATGTTCCTACTTTTTATTTTAAAGAATTTATTTTTGCGTTACCTTAAGTTATCTGATTAAAAATCTACACAAATCTGGGCCGGGCCCGAAACTCGAATTCAGGCCAGTTTTCTTTCATTGACCGCAACCTGGTAAAGTCAGCCCCCCCCCCTTCCTGAGCCTGAACATTTTTTTAAAAATCATATTAATGTGAAATTTGATTAATTATTATCGTTTCGATGGTCACATTAGAAATCTGCCCAGGCTCGCAGGTCGATTTCCATTACTGACATTCGGGCCGGGACGGGTCGGGTCTAGTCATTGAACTTTTTGGGCCGGGCTGGGTTTGGGGCTTATTTTTTTTCCTGGAGTATCGAGCCGGGACTAACTTATTTTTCTAACTACTAAACTAAACACTACACATTTAATATTTTTACACCGTTGCGTAGGAAAAAATGCACTTTTAAATGAAATTTGTTTGAAATCTTTGTCACTAAATGTTTTCAAATAATTATTTTAAAGTTTTTATTACTTTTTTGCCGTAATGTCATCAGAAGTATTCCATTTTTGGACATTAAATATGGACTAATCAGAAAACGAATAAAATAAAATAAGTTGCGGAATTCAACCAAAAAAAGATTCAGATACATTTCAGATTTCCCAGTTCCCTACTGAGAACAACAACTATTTTCCAAATAGTTAAAAAAATCCCCCTTTTTTAAGATTAAATATTACCCAGTTGTGTTATTTCCGAGATTTCCTGCACTAAAAATGGTAAGACGTTATTTTTAATATCTGAGAATTTTGAAATTTCATAGAATTCAAAATATCCTGATTAGATAATTTTTGGTCAAAGAACAGGATTTATTTTAATGTCCTTCTTTGATTCTGGAAAAAAATTTCGTGCGAGAGTGGCGTGCTATATATATATGTCTTTAAAAATGCCTTATCTAAAATATATTCACAATTTGTATACTTTTGTAATTAGAAGAAATATGCTTCTAGTATCAGCGGTACAGGAGTTTCCACTATATCTATTTTAAATTATCCGGTATTTATATATTTTCTTCACCATCTACTTTTTCACTATTCAGATTGTTTTGTATATAGTCATGGTTAAAAACGTTTTAGGGTTGTACAGAATATTTTACGCGTACGTGCATGTTCCTTAAGGCTACCGTTCTGTTTGGCGAAGGCACTTGCGAGCTAATGTTAAATCTGTCGGATTTTTTATTTATTTTTTATTTTATTTATTTATTTATTTATTAATATTTCATTTGCATTTCGACATTTTTAAATATTTTTTTTTTTTTCATTGAATAGCTGAGATCGATGTCAGCTTTTTTTTTACTTTTTCAATTTTGCTTGCAGATTATTATTATTATTATTATTTTTTTTTTTTTAATGAAGTTACTTACATTTTCGGAACCGGTTTTGAACGGGAAAACCTGATCATAAAAAAACTGCAATAAAGTATAGGGATCGATCACAGCTATCCAATTCATTACAAATATATATATATATAATATGTGCGTGTATGTGTGTGAATAGAGATACCAAGATACAAATGAAATACTTGAAACGAATCTTCCCATAGATTTAAAGTAGACGGCTTAAGGCTACACGAAACGGTAGCATTAAAGAGTTCAAATATCTTACTGAAAATAACATATAACTGTTTTTATTATTATTATTATTATTATTATTATACTTATTTATTTATTTTTATGGGAGTTTTTCAGCGAAACAGATACCTCCATTCACCTCACGTATCATGGAATCTAGGAAAAAAGTGACCGGAAAAAAGTTATCGGAATAAAACTGACATAAACTACAAAAGCGGAAAAAAGTGACACGGAAAAAAAGTTACCGGAAAAAAGTGACAAGGAAAAAAAGTGACAAGGAATTGATTTTAGGGATTTATTATTGATTTTGGGAATTCATTGGTTAAGTATGAAAGGGAGATCGGGGGAGGGGGGGTCTCATAATTTAGGTAAATGGGTTTTTCATCCTAAATTAACTGTTTTGGTTCAATTTTTGGATATACGTTCATACTGAAAAGACGCTTGCCTGATTAGTTTTGGGAAGGGACGATTACCCCCCCACCCCCACCCGTCCTCAATTAGATGAATGGGTTTTTATGCAGAATTATCTAACGTGTGTCAAATTTGCATATAGGTTCTTTTCGATAAGGCTTATATATAATATATAATGACTGAAGAGATTTAGGAGTTTTAATGGTTAAGTATAGAGGGGGAACGGGGGATAACCTTTCTTAAATTAAATTAATAACTTTTTACACATAATTATCCGATTTGCTTAGAACTTTGGACATAGGTTCATTATGATAAGATATATCTCTGATTAATTATGGGGTTCTTCTGCTTATTATAAAGGGGGGGGGGCGAGCAATTATCTCCCCCTTAAACTAGATAAATAGGTTTTTATGCAGAATTATTACATGTATTACAAATTTTAAATATAGGGTCTTTCTGATAAGGAGGATCCCTGAATAGTTTTAAGGATTTAATATCTAAGTATAGAAGGGGAAAAGAATATAACCCACCTTTAATTAAATTACTTTTTACGCAGAATTATCGGATTTGCTTAAAATTTTGGATTATAGATTCATTGTAATAAAGCGTATCTCTGATTACATATGCGGTTATTTTGCCAATTAAAAATTGGGGCGGGTGGTTATTCCCCCCCCCTTAAATTAGATAAATTGTTTTTTATGCTCACTTATTCGATATATTTCATATTTTGGATGTATGTTTTTTCTCATAAAGTGAATCCTAGAATAATTTTAAGGGTTTGATGGCTAAGTATACAGTAGGGGAACGGAAGCTACCCCCCTTAAATTAATAAATGGCTTTTTACGCAGAATTATCTGATTTGATTCAAATTTTGGATGTGCATGATAAGGCGAATTCCTGATTAATTGGGGGTTATCCCCCGTTCATTTCTCTATGCTTAGCCACTAAACCCTTAAATCTATTCAGGGATTCACTTCATCAGGAAGAACCTATATCTAAAATTTGAAATACGTTAAATAGTTGTGAAAAAAGAAAAGAAAAAAAACCATTTATCTTATTTAAAGAGTGGGGGATTAATCGCCCGCTTCCCCTATTTAATTAGCAAAAGAACCCCATAACTAATCAGAGATACGCCTTCTTATAATGAATATACATCCAAAATTTGAAGCAAATCGGATAATTCTGCGTAAAAAGCCATTTATTTAATTTAAGGGGGGTTTATCCCCCGTTCTCCCTCTATACATAGCCATTAAACCCTTAAAACTATTCAGGAATTCTTTTTATGAGAAAGATCCTATATCCAAAATTTGAAATACATCGGATCAGTGTGCATAATTTTTTTTAAATCTAATTTAAGACGGGGGTAGTAATCACACCACCTCCTTTTTAATTAGCAAAAGAACCCCACAACTTATCAAAAATACGTCTTATCATAATGAACCCATGTCCAAAATTCGAAGCAAATCGGATAATTCTGCATAAAAAGCCATTTATTTAATTTAAGAGGGGTTTCCTCCATCCCCCCTTTATACTTAACCATTAAATCCTTAAAACTATTCCGGAATTCACCTTACCAGAAAGAACCTATATTTAAATTGAAATACATGGGATAATTCTGCATAAAAACATATTTATCTAGTTTGAGGGGGAGAATTGCTCGTCCCCCCCCATTATAATAAGCAGAAGAACCCCATAACTAATCAGAGATACGTCTTATCATAATGAACCTATGACCAAAATTCTAAGCAAATCGGATAATTATGCGTAAAAAGTTATTAATTTAATTTAAGAAAGGTTATCCCCCGTTCCCCCTCTATACTTAACCATTAAAACTCCTAAATCTCTTCAGTCATTATATACTATATATAATCCTTATCGAAAAGAACCTATATGCAAATTTGACACACGTTAGATAATTCTGCATAAAAACCCATTCATCTAATTGAGGACGGATGGGGGGGGGGTAATCGTCCCTTCCCAAAACTAATCAGGCAAGCGTCTTTTCAGTATGAACGTATATCCAAAAATTGAACCAAAAGAGTTAATTTAGCATGAAAAACTCATTTACCTAAATTATGAGACCCCCCCCCGCCCGATCCCCCTTTCATACTTAACCAATGAATCCCCAAAATCAATAATAAATTTCCAAAATCAATTCCTTGTCACTTTTTTTCCGGTAACTTTTTTTCCTTGTCACTTTTTTCCGGTAACTTTTTTTCCGCTTTTGTAGTTTGTCACTTTTTTTCCGATAACTTTTTTTCCGTTCACTTTTTTCCGTTTACCGTATCATGTATAACTATCAAAACTCAGTTTTCACCCATCAGAAAGTACACCTTTGATGCTGAAAAACTGCATTTAAATTTTCTTCCTTAAATTTTAAGAATTAGATAAAATGCTATTAACTTTAAATTTAATGCTGTACCATAAAATCTATAAATTTTATGGCCTTAAAAAAATATTTTGGCATTGAATGTCCACGGAATCAGCTGAAAATTTAAAGGCTTATTCCTTATATATTTTTGCATTCTTTAACACAGAGGTTTCTTGTAATTGGTTGTAACTATAATTTTATGATTTTTGAATATTAAAAATCTTTAACATTTTCATGGAAACTTATCTAGAAGTACTTATCTAGAAGTGCATTTTCCTTGCAATTGTTGCAGAAACCTACCACGATTTTTTTTTCTTAATAATTAGTGGTGTACAAAAAATGGACCAATACGAGTCCTGAAACTACTTTAAAAGTTTTAATTAAAAAATTCATTAAAAATACAAAAACTACAAATTACAAAAAGCTTGTGTCAAACTACGTATATATGAGAGGAAAACGTATGTTAAAAATTTCAAATGTGTATATTTCGTAGATTATGAGATAAAATTTTATTTAGACAAATAAATAAATAAATAAAGAATTTTTAAAAAAGTCAAATGAGGTCTGATATGATGACTGTTAGCATAATGAATAAATTCAATGCAAATATTATCAATAAATTTAATGCATTCCACTACCATAGAAAGGACTTGGCCTTAATTTTCAAGAAAAGTATCTTCAATCTTTCTTTTGCATTTTTATCAATGAAAAAAAAAAAAAAAAAAAAAAAAAAAGGGGGGGGGGCTTTAAAGTTAAAAAAAAAGGATTCAAATTCTTCTAAGTAATGTAATTTTTTGTTTAAATTTTTTCACACAAGTTAACACAGGATTCGGAGATCTGTGGGGTTCACTGAAGAATCTCTTTAAATTCTGTTATCAAAAGGCACAACATTTTTTACCTTCAATATTCAACTTTTTTATTTATATATTTATTTTATTCAATAATAGTTTTGTTCATACGGATAAAAAAGAGTCTCAGTGAATATTGTAGTTTTACATATCTTGACCTATTTAGCTTCATGAGTAGATTGCGCTGCTTTTTCAAACTTGATATGGATATTTTTATAACCGTATTAAAAAAACACCTTATTTAAATTTTAATTATCGGATAGCTTCAGACGAATTTTTAACTTCCGAAATGATTCCAGGTGACTGTAAACATTTCTGCATCATAAATTTTCAATACAATAATTTGTTAATGAATATCTTATCAAGTAAGAAAAATCATGCGTCAAACATAGATAATGAAATACTTTCCAACACTTCCTGAAATCTTTAACAAAATTTCGTTATTTAAGGAAATAAGGTGTTACTGTCCCTAACCAAATATGCATTCCGATACTTTTGAACAGTCCTGTATTTGATCTGTCAGTTGATATATGTACTATATAATGTGAAAATTTAGTTGAGCAAGAAAACGCCTAACTGGTTCAAATTTCACTTTCAGCAATTTCTATTAACAGATCGAAACATACTTGAATAATTCTGTTCAGCCCTGTAGTTTATCTAGTACCTTTATTTCACGCCAGTATTTTGCTATAATTTAGTTCAAACAAAAACACTCTTAAAACTACTTAAATCACGTTTCCAGAAAGTGTCATCTATAGGTGACCATGTAGCCACCAGTTCTTTGCGTGACCCTGTATATCATTTTATTTATATTCTACAAACATTTCTTAGTAAGCTGAAAGCAGTTCAACATAAAAATGCATAACTCATTTAAAAACCACCTTTAACTAAATTATGCTCATATTCAGTAACCTTTATTTATTTATTTTTTTTTTTTTTGTATATAATCACGTGTGTAAGAGAAATTTTCTATAAGATTTACTTTTAAAATATTGTGGGGCAAATAGAGTATAAAAATAAAACCAGGTATTTAAAGCTACCGTCCATAAGGATTAAATGCCACATGCAGCGTCAAATTAAGAGAATAATGAAATAAATTTTAACATCTTTATTATCATTATTACATCATTTTATCATCCAGTTATAATTCTTCTGTGCATGTGCAGGTTTCTGAACTCCTCCTAAACGGCTGGACCTGAAAAATTTACCTGTTAAGACAGAAACTTTTCTAAAACGGAATTTTTCTTGATTCCTTGCAATTTTATCTTATAAATCATTATTACTACTTTTGTATCCATCCTGAAATAATTAGTTTCTTGTTTCAAGGGGGGGGAGGGCAGACCCCTCCCCCCATACAATATATGTAGCTATATTTAGGCATCTACGTCTACTACCAATGTTATGTTTTTATAGGAAAAAAAAGTGCATAATATTCAAATATTTATAAATTACTGCATAAAATTTAAAAGTCATGAGTTTTTTCGGGTTTCACCCATTCTCATCCCACCCCTTGCTTCGATTTTTCCCATTAACGAACTTAACCGAGATTTTATGCATCTGTTTGGAAGAGATTTGAGTAGAATTCTAAAAATTGTCGTGTCCATAAAAAAGTGATGTATAGATAGATTTTCAGAGATTTCAACAGGGGAGAGATCTCAATAGCTAGTATTTCATACGAAATCTACCTAATATTCTTTTTGCGAGTTGGGTAGGATAATTCTTGCGAGTCATTGTTAGATCTTTTGAAAGTCGAGTTGTTTGCATTGTCAAAAAAAGTTTGAGCACAACTATGTTTCAGACTGGTAGATTGGAAGGTATGCGAAGGAAGAAAATATCAGGATGAGGGCTTTTTTTTTTGGGGGGGGGGGGGAGGGGGTGTTTGGTAATAAAGTTCAAAATTTAGCTAGAACTGCTCCGACTACAATTCGGACCGTTAAAAAACTGTTGACCAAGCCAGGTGTAAAATTCAAAGCTTCAACCCAACGTGCGAAAACATTAATTGGCTGGACTAGGCACGACCTAGCAAGACCTGGCTGAACATAGATTTTTACGCCTATAAGGCTAAAAGTGTTTTGTACGAGAAGTCCTAGCTAAAAATACTTATTTTACTTTTTCATATCATATGTTTATAATATTTAATTTAAAAAAAGTGTTCTGAGATATGGTATTTATTTTTTAAATGCATTTTATTATGCTATGTGTAAGTGTAAATATCACATTTGCCTCTAATATTGTTAATTCAGATTCACATTCTATGGCTTAGAGATTTAAAAATTAAAAAAAAAAATCTATAGAAACAAATCTTTTAAGACGGAATTGCATGGGAAAGAAAAATCGGGCTGAAATTTTTATTTTAATATCGGGCCGGACATTTTTTTTCTATGGATCGGGCTTGTAAATTTCCGTCCGTGCATACCTCTATCTTACATATCGAATAATCAAATGATTAGTTCACAAAATTTTGTAAATTTGGACAATAATATCCAAACATAAAAAAAAAAAAAAAAAAAAAAAAAAAAGTGAGCATTTTAGTGAACTTCGTTCACTTTTACAAATGAGCGTGATTTGAACGCGTTCGTTTAAAAATTTTTGAGTTTGAACGTGAACTTAAATCACTTTTCAGAAATTGAACGTGAGTTTGAGTTAGTTCGTTTATTTTGTGAACGTGCCCAACACTGGTATAAATACCAATGAATTTTACAGCTTTTGATAAAATGTCGTATATCTGAAAATTTAGAATAAAAAATTTATATTATTTTTGCATTTACGGTTGCAAAAAAAAAAAAAAAAAAAAAAAAAAAAAATTAAAATGTTTACACATTGTGAATTCCTTCCATAGGTACATCTATCTTAAACGAAGTCTAAAAACATGTTTAATAGATTATGTTTTTCTAAAATCAAGGTACAGTGTAAGAAATATTGTTGCAAGAAAAACGTGATGGATATTTTTTAATTTATTTACTAGAAAACATTATTATTATTTTTTATTTTTCCAATTGTAAATGAATCCGGGGTCACAAGGAATAATTTCTTTCTTGAAGAAGGCATTCATCAATATATGTTCTTCTCAGAAAACGATTTTGGTTTCTTTTGCGTAATCCAACATTCGCTGCTCTGACGGATGTAAGCGGCTATAGGGTCGAAAGCTCCAATGCGCCGCTATTTTGCAGTAACAAAAATGTCGTTTTAATTATAGCAGTACACTCTAAAAAATAAATGTGTAAATTTACAAATAAAAATGTGTAAATCGATGATACAAAAACGACATGTCTATGTGTGTAAATTGGTGTGTAAATTGCCAAAATACATGCCTAATGTGTAAATTCCAAAATACACATTTTAATATGTAATTTGATGATAAGTCCAAACGTGTAAAAGTTATCTGATAACTCTTGAAATACACACTTTAATTTGTAAGTTGCACTGAAATACACATATTTCTGTGCAATATTTTAACGCATATGTATGTGTAAAATTCTGTTTTTACATATATTTTTGTGTAATAGGAAAATACCCACAATATTGTGTAATATGCAAAATACACATGTTTTTGTGTTATATATGGAATGCACAGATTTGTGTGTAATTTTCTGTTTTTACACATATGTCTACTTAAAATGGAAAATACACATTTTTGAGTAATATTTAAAATACACAGGTTTTTGTGTACATAGATATTTACCTTATTCTTTGATGTGTAAACTGCGAAAAAAGGTTTTCAAAATCGCAAAATAAAATTACAGGAAGAACAAATTCGTATTTGCTTCACGTGCTTCTAAGTACGCGTTCGTAATTATGTCCATTGGTTGCACCTATAGTGGTTATTCAATCCGTCCGTCTGTCTACCTGTCCGTTCACATATAAGAACGCAAAAACTACACAACCGAATCGTTTGAAATTTAAAATACATAACCGTTGCATAATTTTATCGAGTCATTTAAATTTTTATGAAAATGAGATGCATAGTTCAATTACAGAGACAGTCAAAAGTGTTTCCTTGCATTATGACCAACGGGAAACAATAGTTTCAAGTGCATCTTAATAATGTTACACACTTTTGAACATAATAAAATTGATATACGTCTAGGAAGTACATACTACAATATAAATTCTGTATAATCTGTAGTGCAAAGAATAGTTTTTATTAATTTACAGGGCTATACTAAAAAATCCCATTACATTACAATAAAGAAGGAAACATTGTTTGGGACGCGTTTTAATTATATTAAAATATTTCACATTTTATGAAATTGATGCTTATGTTGCTGAGATTCGTTAAAGATTACTTATTTTATAATAGAAAGCAGATATATAGTGTTCACAAAGACAAAGAAAAAATTTCGGATACTTAAACAGTATCCGAAGTACTGTCTACTATTACACCAAGATCTGAATATTTTTTTAACTTCTTTATAATACGAAATGCACCTGATTTGCCTTGTTTAACGCGCTTTTTCCAACTTGTTTCTTTCTAACAGATTTGTAATCTTAAAACAAGAATTATTTACGCTCAATGAAGAAACAGGGTCGTCTCAAATTGTAATCTATTATCTTTCTGTTATTATAATCTATTTTCTTTATTTTTCTTAAACTGTTTTCTTTCTGAAATTATAATATATTATCTCCTTCTGTTTGCATATATACAACGTGATGACAGAAAGGATTAATTAATTTTACATAAGGGTTTGCAAGCAGTAAAAGAAAATTTAAAATTTTTTTTTGATTATTAAAAAAATAACTTTAATAATATTGATTGTAGATATTACATTCTTATTTATGAAATTATACATTTAAATCAATAATAATTCTTGATGCATGATTTTTTAAAAACGGTCATTAATTGTTTATATCTTACAGCAACTGAATGATGTACTCTATTTTGCCTATAATGTGAAATTTTTATGTTCGTTTTTTTTTTTCAAAAATGTAATTTTTGGCTGGATTCTGTTGCCAAAGCCACTATAACACTGATACAATCATAAATAGTACAAGGGATTAGATTTATTACTATGCAATTTTTAGAATAAAATGAGGTGAAAATTTTATTTTTATCAGTGTATTAAAAATACAGGTTATTTTTTATAAGACACAATAAAAAAAGAATAAGGAATGTGAATCCAGTAATGGAACCTTACAAAAGTAATAGATTTTATAACAATAATTAGAACCAGAATTTAATGAAGGCATGCTAATAAAACAAAATATTTGCTTCAAATAAATTTACAAATTAGCATAGCAATAACTAATGAAATATTTTGAGAATTGTTCACTGTTTAAATAAATCATTGTAACTATCATAATATCAAAATTTTAATTATTTTAGATGCATTGTTTAAAATTCTAAATATCAGGGAATTACAGTTATCAAATTATTTATACATTGGAACGTTTAGATGGATAAAAGAAAATATGAAAAAAAAGTTATTTTAGCACAAATTCGTTTACTTTCCTCTATTTTTAACAATTAACACGTTGAGCGCCACTCAGTCTCCGGCGACAGATGTGGCACAATAGATGCAGTTAATTTTTCAGAATACAATTGATTTTTAACAATTTCTGTAACTTAATTGTTTTTATTTAAATGGGAATTATTAGATTTAATTGAGCGCCCCCCACCCTCAGTAGCACACGCTTCTTAAATTCTTAAAAATAAATGAAATTTTGCAAATAGTCATACGTACATAAAATTCAAAATTTTCTTTCTAACGAAACATAAACACATGCAAATTTTGCAAGGAAAGAAAGATGACGGTATTAGTTTTTTAAATGAAGACATTTCTTAGCAAATTCATTCAAATTTTCCTGAAAATCGATGGAACTTTGAAATATTATTTTCTGTGTCTTGATTAGGAGCATAAAAAAAATAATTTAGATTTTAAATCATGTAGAGAGAAGTTAATGAAATATATATATATAAATTAAATTGTTAATAAGTATTTTTATTAACCAAAAATATTGAAGCTTGTCCATTACCTTCCCATCTAGCCTATATATACCTCATATGCATGTAGTACATATCATATATTTCACATTCATACATTTTATAATGCGATATGATTCATATATGAGTTAAATCTCTTTTTAAAGTAGAAACTATTGGGATGTGGCAATACATGTATAGTAATTATGTTAACTAATGGTTAAATTACTTTTAAAACCCAAACTTTTAAAATTTAAAGAAACGTAATTTTAACCGCATAGTTTTAAAAAGGAAAAAAATCTGATTTAAATACCATTTAAATGAATAAATCGTTGGTATGCAGCCTTTTATTTCAACAAAATAAAAATTAAATTTAGTAAAGTTTACTAAATTGATAAAAGTTAAATTAATGTTAGTCATTGCTTTTATAAAATGTTTATGTGAAATTAACTAAAACTAAAACTATTAACTAAAAGAGAAAGCTGAGAAAATACTTTTTCCTTACCTAATCAATGACCTTCCTTTGTGTTAAATTGGGATAATCCAAATAGAAATACGTAGATTCTTTCGTAGAATTATGTCCGAATACAGTACAATGACATTAATGAGCTCTTTTTTAACTGCATTACTGACATTGTACCTTTTTCGGACTGTCATGTAAAATATACTTTGGTCGCATTCTTGTAACATTTTCCTAAGAGTTTTAAAATTCATGCGAACTATATACGTTTATAAAAGAAAAATATATACGAGCAAACTGAACGTTCTTTATTCCAAAGACCAACTGTTATGATCGTCTGCTGGCGAATTTATTGCCGTGCAAAGCAGATGTTGAGACGCAGATGTTGTTTTCCGTTTATTTATACAATGCTAGATTTGGAAGTAAAACGCACGTTATTTTCATAAAAGTGGCTCTAATTAAAATTTTCGGTTTAAATTTTTTTTTATGCATTTCACTTTTGTTTTTATTCAATTTCAAAAAGTTTCCTCTTAAAATGAATTGTAGAGTTTCTTTTTTATAAAATATTATATTGTATTAGTCATAATTTGGGTTATGAATTAAAATATTGCCTTAATACATGTATCAATTACAGAGCAATCCAACTATTAATGCAAGTTAGAATACAGACAAACAAACCGTATTCTTAAGCATTTTCAACAATGTTGTAAAGTATTAAATCGACTAATAGGTTGAAATTTGACTTTTAGAATTTTATACCCAAAAGACGATAGCAAATTTTATTTCTTTTGTACAGCCCTGTATTTTGTCTACTATTTTTTCATAAGGTTATGCCACTATTTAGCTATGATTTAATTAAAACAAAAACACGTTTAAATCTAGTGAACTTACATTTCCAGAGGTTATGTTACATAGGCAGCCACGTATCAAATTCTTTCGGTGGTCCTGTATATCATTTTTTCTCCATATAAATCTTAGTTTATTAAATGCAATTCTGTGTAAAAATGTAGAATTTATTTTAAAACCACCTTCAAGCTACTTCCGTTCATGTACTGTTATCTGTGCACTTTCTGCTGTGTTACCCTGTACATGATCTACAGCATTTGTACACAGAACGCAATATGCAAAAATCAATTTTAAAAACGCATATCTCAATTAACAAGAAAGAAAAATTATGCGTTAAGGATATATTACGAAACACTTTCCAACACTTCCTGAAATCTTTAACAAAACTTCATTATTTAGGAAAATAACGTGTTAATGTCCATAGCCAAATATGTATTTTAATACTTTTGAACAGCCCTGTATTAAATTTGTCTGTTGATATACATACTATATAATAATAAAATTTAGTTAAGCAAGAAAACGCTAAACTTTCGTTCAATTTATTTATTAGCAATTCATACTAATGGATGAAAACGTCCTTGAATACTTTTGATCAGCCCTAGTACCTGTATTACAGTCCAATATTTACCTAAAATTTATTTTAAACTAAAACACTCTTAAAACTTCTTAAATAACATTTCCAGAAGTTACCATCGAATTGTGACCACGTATCCAGTACTTGACATGACCCTGTATATCATTTTATCTATATTCTACAAACATTTCTGAGTAAGCGGTTTAACGTAAAAATATATAACTTATTTAAAAACAACCTTTTAATAAATTACGCTCGTATTCAGTAACATTTAAGAGTTCTTTTGTTTAACCTTGTATATAAACTATAGAATTTATACACACTATTTTATATGCATATATTTAGTGAAACTTAAAAACGCATATCATATTTAAAAATTCATTTCATCCATCCATCAACCATCATCGATAATACACAGTACTTCAAATATAATATAATATTTGAAAAGTTTTTGCATCTTCCTGTAAATGCTATGCACGTCATATTATGACTCAGCGTATCAACATATTAATTTTATTGTACACGAAGTCGTTTAACATTATTAAAATATCTCGAAAATAATCCCCCGCCCTTTTGTTCTTGCATAAAGGAATTCTTTCGTGTGGCCCTGTAAATGAATAATAACTATCATTTATACTGCATTTTTTAAATACATATTTTAACGTACTTTGCAAATGCATATAAGTTTAAATATGTTTGGCAGGGTGTTACACCTTTAAAACTCATTCGAAACTATTTTTTCCCATAGGCAGTAATATAATGGTAAATTTTGACTATCCCTGTAAATAAATTAATTATGATAGAAACTTCATTTTCAGTAGGGTTTGTGCTAACGTGAACATCAATAACATCTTAAATTTTCATGGCAATTTGAGTATATTTAGGAGAGTTAGAGCGCGGACAGATGTACAGACAAAACGAATGCATAAACACTTTTCAAATTTGTCGGAAAGTCTTCTAATGCATTTAGAAACTGTCTTTTAAAATTTACATATTTATAATTATGTAAAACACTCCAATTCGCGTAAATACACGTAATCTTTAACATTTACACACTTCTGTGTGTCTATTAAGTGATAAAAACTTACTTACTCATTCTAATAATCAAAATACACATAAAAACAGGCAATTTTTGTACGAAATGTGCAATTAATACAAGTGGGTGATTTCAGAAATTTACACACTTCTCTGAGTAAACATTATTATTCTTAAATTAGAATAACACTCCAATTCGTGTAAATTCAGGCATTTTTCGGAATTTACACACTTGTATGAGTTTATCAAGTGATAACAAACTACACACTTACTTTCAGACGCTAAATACACACAAAAACAGGTAAATTTCCGAAAAAAATGTGTAATTTTTATTACAGGTGTGTAATTTTACAAAATTACACATATATATGTGTAAAATTAGCCAATGTACACATTTATTTTTTACAGTGTACGTTACAAACTGTTGAACCTGTCTGAATACTCATATATGCATAATATATAATATAATATTCAAAAATTTGTTGAAAATGCGTGTGGGGTTAAAAAATATCTGTATTCATACTACACATTTGCATAGAAGAAAAACATATTAGTAAAAAAAATTTAACTGCGCACAATGGGACGTTTTGATGATCTAGGTGGAAAAAATTCCTTTTTCCGAATATCTCCGAATTTGACAAAAACCGTGTGTAGTGGTAGCTGAATGTGACTTTTGTCGACATCCCTAGGAGTTTTGTTGAAAAAATCCGCTGTTTCAATTAATTGTAACCGTAAAGAAACCGTCTGTACAGTTTGTTTGAATTCATAACAACGGTTGCACTAGTTTGGTCTAAGTTGGAAAGCACATCTCTTCTATTTAAAAACACGTGTTTACTGAACAAATATCACAGATTTGTCTAGGTAAGATTTAACCTCTTTTTGTTTGAAAATAAGCGCCTTTAAACCCGATTAAATGTTTTTTTGAAAGGTTAGATTCTGCATGAACCGTGATGTTGTATACAAACTTCATCTTTGCATTAACATATTCCGAATTATTCAGCCAGAAATATATTTTTTAGTTGAAAGCGTCATTCATAAACTATTCAAGACTCATGCAAAAAACTCATAGAAAAATTAGCAAATCATTAACCCCTGCCGACCCAAGGTGCGCATTTGTGTAACTATGGTTTTAACTGCTTATCTCACTCATTATTTGAAATAATATTATTGACACTAAAGGTTGTCATTTGTGTATATTAGCGTTTTCTAGTTTTAGCAAGAGATAGCGCTAGCAGTTTTAATTCATTTCATTTTGCAAGGGATAGGCGAGCAATGGCGAGAAATACAAGACTTCGAAAAAGCAAGTACATTTTTTAAATTCGAAAATTAATATTTATTCACAATAAATTTAAAGATTGCATATAAGCACTTCAGTAATGCATAAATCATTTAAAATTTTTAAATAGATCACAATATCTATTTAAATTAGATGTAATTTGTAAGGTGCACGTAGGTGAACCTCCGACTTTAATTCCGAGTAGTCATCGCACTAAAAATTTTGTATTGAATGATATCTAATTGGTGCAGTGAAAGCGTTGTTGAATGATTACAAAATTATACTTATTTATAAATAAGAATTCATTTTGTTGATGTTTAAAATTTAAAATTAATTTTTAAAGAATCATAATTAATATATCTTTCTAAGAGTAAATATACTGATGTGGCCAACCCATCACTTACCCTACTGAACAGATTCTCAACCGGTTTATTATATTCATTTTGTTTTCTTCGGCGATTTTCACGGACCGATTAAAATGTGCAGACTTTTTAGTGAGGAACAGTATCTACCACACTGGAACGCTCTTTAATGATGGACTTGGAGTAGCAAGTAAAAAAATGAAGAAGGATCGAGATATGCACTGTGGAGTATGAGAGTAAGGGAAGAAATGGACATGTGCATAGTAAAATGAAAAGGTAACAATTTTGTAACTTTATTTTCAACTTGCACAGGTAGTGATTTCCGAGAGCAGTTAAGTTAGGTGGTCTAAAGAAAAAACTGTAATGATGTAACAAACGTGCAATTGTGAATGCATACAGTATATGTATGGGTGGTACAAATTTAAGTGATGGATTTTTAGCTTACTACCGTTGTGCTATCCGTTTATAAAGTCGACAACAAGACTTTTTGTACATTTAAAGATTTGATTATTTCACATTGTTGGATAATGTACATCAAAAATCGTAAAGTAGGCTAGTTCATCAAAAAGACAGATTATCTCCTTTTCAGTATCGTTTGAGAAAGCACAAGTACTGATAAAATATAAGGGCTTTAAGGTTAGGTGTGTAAGGGCTGGGTAAGGGCTGGGTAAAGCAAGAGTTTGTAAGGCTAAATAGGTGAATTAGTCCTCCAGTATTCGTCCGGGATGGCTCAGTTGGAAGAGCATTGGTGGTTTCAGCCAATGCATCCCTGGTTCGAATGCTGGCACAGACTTTTTTCAACAACTTGGAAAA
>CAXHSM010001340.1:0-24000 GCA_964019185.1 Maratus speculifer | reverse complement strand
CCATGTCTGTTTAGCCTTCTTTGGAACGCTTTATTGATGTCTTAGATTTTTTACAACATTTTCTTGACACCTGTATATTTATAGTATTTAATTACTGAGGCTGGCATCCATGGAACTGTTTCATACTCTCTAGAAACGTATCCAGATTTCTGTTTCTGTCGTTTAATAACTTTTTCTTCAAAATATTTGCAAATTATGTAATCCTCGTCATTGTCAATTTGCGTTTTCCTGAAATATTGTCTTCGTTTTTTTCGAGTTATAATCAATTACCTTCACGATCAAGTTATTAAAAGTCTTTCAGGAAGAGGTAACTTTCATATTCTTTATATATTTATCTGTTTATTTTAAATCAAGCCGTATTATTCAAACATACGAAGATCAAATTAGTGGAACCCGATTATATAAGATTTAATACTAGGGTTTGTCAGAACTGAACATTAATGGGAATTTTTAGAAATTCACCTTTTATTCAAGAACAACATGATGGGTGAATCTAACCGATGAACTTTGTCGTAAATAATCTAATTCCTGTGCACATGCACACTCACATCGAAATCGGTTGATGTGTACGAGTTCTGTTTCAGGCAAACTGATTTTTAAAAATGTCACCTGCATTAAAATTCAAACTGCTATACCTCATACTTTTTTAAGATAGAGACAAAACAAAACAAAAAAATACTCCGGAATCCATGTAACAAAATAAAACACTTCAGAAAGAACTCTTATTCAATTTCTGATATTTTTGTACATCATTAAAAATTTAAAAGATTTTTGACAATTCTAAATGGCCGTTACTTTTAAGAAAAATGACGGATGAAGCTGGCCAACGAGCTAGGTCGAGACATTGATATGTATTATGCACGTAAAAAGTTGCATAAAAATCGGTTCATAATTATGCGTATTATCGAAAAACAACAAACTCACTGAAAATTTGACAGGAATTACATGAATCATCACCCCGGGAATCCAGCTTTCTCTTTAGAGTATACGTGCAATCCCGGGCGGATAGATATGTGAAATAGACAAAGGACAACGATCAAACGACCAGTTGAGCTATGAAAGTGTAAAAAATGGGATTATGCAAAATATTATAACATTGTTTCACCCCACGTTCTAGCTAAAACATCAGATTCTTACTTTGGACATGCTAGTCAGCGGTGAGATCGTGATGGCTGACTATAACAAAATTATACTTATTTATAATGAGTGGCAATAGAATGCCAGAGTGGCTGCGAGGGTTTATTCAAAACATTTAACTATAGATCGACATCCAATGCATGACACGATAACTGATGCATTGCACTCTCTCAGAGAGACCGGCCATGTTGCGCTACGACCGAAAACAAGTAGAGGGGCATGGTGTAACATTTTAGGAACACCAGAGGTGAAGCTGGCATTTGCTCTTTAGAATCCATAACTGAGCACTGCGGAAATAAACAAGGCATATGATCACACGACACAACATGCCCGTAATTTGTTACATGCACATGGTGCATATCCATACCATCCAACAGTGGTGCAGACATTGATTCTGAAAAACCACGCAGATTATTTTATTATTGTAATTTCATACTCAACAGATTAGGAGAAAAACATCTAAAGTTTATGAAATTATGTGGACAGATGGATAAATGTTTTTACGGGCTTCAATTATGAAAGTACACAAAGTGCATTAACGGTCTCTGGAAAACACCCACCTCGCTATACGCTGGCCAAAAATGTGTGGTGCGGCGTACTGGAAACTTAGATTGTTCGGCCCATCTTCTACGATGGATCATTAACGGACGAATGTTACCCGAACCTGCTACAAAACATACTTGATAATTATTATCAGCTACCTCTCCTAAATGCTTGCTGGGTGTGGTTTCTACATATGGGGCCACTCCGCATTAAGAATCAAATGTCAGTGTGTAACTATCAAATTTTCTCCACAACGGATAGATAACATATTGCACCCTGTATTTAAAGGCATGGATTCTGATTTGGTAGCATATTACTTGTATTAGTTAGAATTTAATCATTCACTTAGCAAATTTTCTAGTTTTTAAGTAACGTATATTTCAGTTGTCACAAAACGCATAAACGTATTAGCAGATCGTTTTGAATGCTCTTTCGAAATACTTATCTAATCGTTAAATATGCTACGATTTAGATGGTTGGAAAGAAATTTTGAAAAATGAAGTTAAGATTAAAATGAAGCATTTTAAAAACAGGCATACACAGGCCATTAATACTTAAAATACTCTAGGAAGACCAATTACAAACATTTTTTATGTTAATATGAATCTTTCTTCTAGTATAGACATAACTGAATATTGATCACTCTTTCTCTTATGATAATTCTGATTAATAATTAGATGATTTAAAAACCATCTAACTAAGAAAATATTGGACTACGATTGGAAAATCATCGTGAAACATTATGTATACATATATGTTAATAAGAAAATTAGAATTTTACAAACTGAAACAAATCCAAATTACAATATTTTTTAACACCAACTGAATACACAAAGCCAAGATAATCAGTTATATAAGTTAATAATGGACAAAATAAAAAAAGAAGAAGATATTTAATAATAAACTTACGTTTTCCATGATTTATAAAAAATAAATGTTTCGGAAAATATTTCCTCCTGCCCCGGATAATATCATACAAATCTTGAATTACTCCGGCATGCAGAAAAAGGTCCTAACAACATATTACTCGTATGAGTACTTGAAAAACTGTAACATTTTTATCATCCAAAATTTCTTAAATTCTTTGCAATTTTAATTTATTAAAAATGGAAATGTTAAATCAAAATTGCGATTTCGTTTTCTAGTTCTTAATATATCATCACTTTTAAAGATATATTAAAGAAGAATAAAGAAGAATCAAGAAAAAAAAGACGATAAATAACTGAGATGACAGTAAATAAGTAAAATAAAAAAATATCTTGTCAGTGGAAATAATTCTAGGAGTCATTATAACTATCCAATATAACTGACTCTTTTTATATATTTTAGATGACGAATGATATAAAACTCATTTCAATCATTTATTAACCCAAATAATTGCATAACCGAGTTATTTTTCTTAAGATAGAAATTGCCTTCGAATAAAATTTATTTTTCCGCACTTAATATGGATTGGCACTTATAAAAATCACTGTATTCGAGAGAAAACTTTCAAGAAATATTTGTAATTCGAAATTTTTTTTGTGTGTAATGGGGGATACATTTTTAATCTGGCAACGTTTTTCATCTAAGTTGATATATAAATTAATTAAAATTTCTAATAGATAAAGGAGATTTACTTCATTGTCATTAAATGATAAAATCACAATGAAGATGTCAAAGAATAATTAATGTCTTTATTCCATTTGATTATCGTATATGTTTTTTATTTGAAACTAACAAGAAAATTTATAGGTTTTTGTACTTTGGCCCATGAACTGTCGAAACTATAAGAAAGGGATTTTAAATTAATTTAATGCTTCAAGTTTCTGTATTTAAATGAGGCAATTACTTTAGTTTCGAAAATGATAGTAGTTTGATAAATAATTAAGGAATGCACATTTATTTTTAATGTTGTGAATGGCAATACTGACAGGTTACACTAAAATAAGAATATACACTATTTATCTATTATTTATAGGACACATTTAATATTATAAATTTTGTAGATTTTTTTACATTTACTTGAGGGATTTTACTGGAACTTCAGGATTATGAAGAATATGATTGATTTTATATTTCAATTGAAAATCAATAGCATTTTGAAGACAAGGATACTTAGAAAACAAGAAAATGACAAAGAAAAATAAAAACGTTTGGGATCATCTTGTAAGATAAAATATACGAAATAATCTCTTTCATCTATATATTGAAACTGTGCAATATGTGTAGTCATTTGTATAAGCATCACGCGTATATTCATGGAGATACATAGAGATTTTTAAACAGGTCAAAAGATTTCTGTATGTTTGTTTATTTCATGTATATTTTTCAACCAAATTTAAGCTAAATCAAGAAAGTTTGAGAAAATGTAGTAGACATAACATAGTTCAATTGGAATGTAAATGTATTAAAAATTGGTGAAGTATGAGGAACTATAGAAAATATTTAGTTCATCCGCACATGCTAAAATATATGTTTTTTAAATGATGAAAATAGCAGCCCTGCTACGCTGGTTAATTTCTCTTAAAAGAATCTTGATCTGAATCAAATAATCTAGTAAGTATTAAATAATAATAATAATAATAATAATAATGCATAATTAAATATCATAAATGTTGCCTTATTCGTATAATCTTACATTATTCGACTCACGATCTTGAGGACATAATAGATAAAATATTTCTCAAAGCACTGTACTTACGTTTAAAAAAATTTTTAGTAGGTTTGATATCTTGGATTTCCCGCATTTACGAAAAACAGCTGAAGAGATATGGCCACATGTCCAAAAATGCGACCACTCCATCAAATCCTCTTTGCTATGAATTTCTAAAATAAATAAAATACAGTAGAACCCCGTTATCTCGACACTCTCATGACCAGAAAAACGTGTCGTCATAAGTGGAGTTTCACGATGAGCGGAGTTGGAGAATTTTTTTTTCTCTAGATAACGAAGTGTTGTTAAAGATTTTTGGAAGTGTTGGAAAGTGTTTCCTAATCTATGGTTGACGCAGGATTTTTTTCTTGTTTCTTTTTCTGTTTTATTTCACCTATTTTTTTTCTTTTCTTGTAAAACTTATTATAGTTTTTTCGCTTCGTTTTCTAAGATCAGACTTTTTGAAATCATTAGCTATGTTATCAAATTTTTTCACTCTCAAATTTTATACTAGCTATATGGATCGTCGACATATTAATTATTGCTCTGTTTTGAATTTTCCCTTCAGAATAAATTTTCTGGAGTTACAAGAAAGGGATAATTTTTTCTTCTAAACAAGGAAATGAAAAAAAACAGAAATTCAGGTACCCATATCGATTTGATTGTTCTATCTCTAAGACAGTGACAACAAAGATTATTATTTGAAAAATGCTTTACAATCAGTCACTTCCTCGGAAATCCCATTGTTCTAGAAAGTTTTATGCGTTATCAAAAATATATATTAGTTACCTTATATTCCGGAATTTCTGAGATTATGACTGTTACATTGTAATAATAATAATAATAATAATAAAAATGAACAGCGTGCCGAACCATGGTATGAAAGATAAATCTTGAAGCGAATGTGTATTATGAATAAAATATTGTCTTCTCTATATTTTTATTTTTATTGTAATGCCATATTACATTGTAATTCTATATTTATATTAAAACAGTTTGCTTTATAAATAAGGATATCTTTGAAATTCCCCGAGGCTTTGTTTTCGGAAATAAAGACTGCATAACAACGGAATTGCTACAAGCAAAATGTATCAGTTTTTGTTATAACTTAAAGCTAGTTTTTATAAGAAATGCATAAAATGAAATGAAAAATTCTTAAAGAAGACTTGATATAATATCTTGTAATATTTCTAATAGCTTATATTACATTTTTTTCTTGGTATTTACTAATTTCAAAAAGTTACATTTATGAAAATATTGATTTTATTGTTAATCGCAAAGTTATTCTTTTCATAGGATATGTATGGATGTTTAAAGCAGATTTATTGGAGAACGTTGCTAATTGTATGTTATCTTCCTATGGATAAGCATTTAGGTTTAAAAATAAATCGAATGACTGGATTTACCTACACTAAATCAATATTTATAGATAACGGCTCTAAAATACTAAAATCAAAAGTACTAACATTAATACATTCGCTGCCAATCACGTGCCAGCGCGTGATCGTGAGCCAACATGATATGGAACCAACGTTAAGGGGCCACTCGCGCGCCAGCGCGTGATGTGAGGTGATTTCCAATAGCCAGTCACGCGCTGGCGCGGGAAAATCTTTCACTGATTCTTTGTTATAAAAAGTAAATTGGCTTCTGGGAAAACCCCACTTCTACAGTGTGACATTAACTATCATCACATCTTCAGGTTTGTTGTTTGTTTATTGAACAACATACATCTGACTTGTGTGCTCGACATGAAGCCTGCTTATAAGCCATCGTCAATATTCAGGGACGAGATAGCACACAAGGAAATATTACAACACAAGAGAAGTACAACCAGGAGCTCCACACAAAGAGTGCGTGCAATGGAGCCAGTGGGATTCGAACCCACAACCTCACGATCAGCGGCGTGATGTCTTAACCACTCAGCCACGGAGGCCCCACATCTTCAGGTAAACGGCAGCGAACGTGTTAATAAATACTATTTTATGCATACTGTTTTGGGGAAAATAATGTGATATCAGAGATTTTCGACATGAAAAAATGAATTTTTGTTCTTGCTATCGTGTATTTCCCACATTTTATTAATGCTTTCTCGAGATCGTTATAAAAACGTTAAATGCATATAGACCATATTTCAATCACCGTTCCCTGACACACGAATGGATTTTGTGCGTTTAAATGTAGCAAACCCAATTTTGTCAAATAATGTCTTAAAGATTATAGCAGAACATCTCAGCTGCAAGTAAAGCTAATTTTTTTTATTTCTATTATTAAAGTTTATACATTTGCAGGAAAGATAATATTTTATTTTTAATTTAATTTTTATAAATAAAATAACATTAGAATTTTTGAAAATTCTACAGTGCACCAATTTATTAAAATCGAAAAATTTAAAATATTCATTGTTAAAAACTGGCTAATTACAAATGAAAAAAAATATTTGTTTCACTGGTTTCCGAAGACACACTACGACAAATATTTGGTACCACGTTACGCTGTATTCCGTGGAATATCGTTGAGCAAAGACCTCAGTATTTCTAGGTAAATCTTAACAAAAATTTGTTTTTGAATGCTGAAAATATGTTTTTATAATGAAGAAAGTACATATTATACGTAATGGGAAAAATCCCCTATTATTCTACATTTATTTAAAGTAAAGAAAGACTGTTTTTCCTTGCAAGTCAAAACATTACAGTGGTTCTTTAGCGGATATCGTATATTAAACATCAGTGTCATGGCACTGATGGATGAAAATATTTTTTATTATATTAATATATATATATATATGGATCATATATATATATGTTTGTGTGTGTGTGTGTGTGTATACAGCGTGAATATTAAAAAACTATCCCGACATTTGGGCTCCTAACTATCATACCATTCACAGAAACTAAATGAAATTTTGGAAAAAGATATTTTGAGGTATGCGCTCAAGATTGATATGGAAAACAACAGTGTGACTCAAACAGTTACGGTTACAGTGAGAAAATTTCGAAAAAATCAAATAGCAACACCCAGTTTTTTGTATTGGAATGTGATCTCCATTGTGAAAAACCCCATATAGCGTTGAACGGCAACTGCAGCATGAAAATCAGCGGCGGTAGATAGGCTAAAGGTGAGAACAACCGATAAGGACAGCTACAGCACAAAATCAAGCATTTTATTGTGCTTCACAAATTTTCCACATGACCTTCTTCATATACGTTGAGACTTTGCATGCGGCAGATAGTGGATAGCACTACAGTACATACCATGGCAATAGGAATCTCTTGAATCGCAGTTCTAATGGCATCATTCAAATCAGATGCAGTTTGAGCACGAAACGGATACACTTTGGATTTCAGATATCCCCACAGCCAGAAATCCATTGGTGTCAGATCAGGAGACCTTGGTGGCTACGGAAAATGGAAATGACGGGAAACCAAACTGTTGACTTAAGACACACATTTGACCGAATATTCGAAATGTGGAGGAGCACCATTTTGCATCCACACAACTTCAGATATAGCATTTTGCCGTTGCAATGCGGGAATCGCTAAACGAGTTAACGTGTCCAGATAGCGATTACTCGTTACTGTACACGTTTGCAGATTACCGGCACTAACCTCTTCAAAAAGTAAGGGCCGAGTATGAACGTAGTCGTTATACCACACCACACGGTCACTTTTTCCCGGTGTAATGGACGGGCAAGCACATGGTGTGGATTATTCTCTGCCAGTGCACACAAGTTTTTGAATTCACGTTACCAGTTAATGAAAAATACACGTCATCTGTCCACAGAATGCGTAAAGGCCAGCTGCTATCTTCATTGTACAGGATAAGGAATTTATTTGCAAAATCCAGTCGTAATTGATAGTCTCCTTCTTCCAATAGCTGGAGACGCTGGAATCGATACGGAAACATGTTTAGAACAGAGCGCAGAATCTTACGTACAGTTGAATTAGGTATATTCAGAACACGCGAAACACCGCGTGCAGTTGGGGGACGAACTGTGCTTATGGTTTCATGAACTTCTGCAGCAGCTTCCACAGGAACGGAAGGTCGTCCAGACCGAGGTCGATCACAGTTTCTTCAAATTTATGAACCATGTCCCGTAAAGCTTTGACAGTGCACGGGCCTCGCCATAAACCATGGTTGCGGCGGTAAAAACGCAATGTCTCTGCGGCCTTTTGTCCATTCAGGTAATAAATCTTTACGATTTCTCCATGTTCTTTCCCTGAAAGCGTCATCTTCTTTGGAATGGCAAAGGGCAACATACGCGGCGCGCATTTCGCAGAGCCTCTTTCACCTAGCTTAACGATATCAATCATGACTGTGTCTTACGTAAACTTGAAATTTGCGTTTCTCGGTTTCTTCTTTTCGTTTTGTGGAAATCAAATCGGCCTGGGATATCAGCCGAAGAAACGGTGTGACGTGTGACGTAAATGAAACGAACATGAATGTTCTGGTGCACGCCAGAATCCTTTTTACGTTTCCCTTGCCTAGTTCCTGTGATTTTCATGCTACAGTTGCCATTCCAACGCTATTTGGGGTTTTTCACAATGGAGATCACATTCCAATACAAAAAACTGGTCCACCAGTCCATCTGATTTTTTCGAAATTTTCACGCTGTAACCGTAACCGTTTGAGTGACACTGATGTTTTCCATATCATTGTTGAGCACATACCTAAAGATACCTTTTACCAAAATTTAAATCAGTTTCTGTGAATGGTATAATAGTTAGAGGCCCAAATGTCGGGATAGTTTTTTTATAATCACCCTGTATATACATATACGTGGGTGGCTCAATAATCCTTTTCCTTACAGTATATAAAATATTTTTATTGCGTTGTTTGATGTGGAATGCGGAAACATAATGTCTTACATGCCTATCTGCTCAAATTAAAAACTTTAGCTACAATATTAACATATTTTTGGAGGGAGGAGTGAAATTTTAAAGACCTTTATAAAGAGTTTTTAAAAGTTCGGAAGAGGGGAAGTTTGGAGATGATGGAGCTAAATTTGTGACAATGGATATAACTTGGCTACAGCAATATGATTCTGAGTCCAAACAGCAGTTAACTATGTCTTATCCACTATCACAAATTTAGCCCTATAAGCTCGAAACCAGCCATTCGCTCTAACCACTCTTTTTAACACTTTCTCTTTAAATATATTATTATAGCATCGACAGTTCTGAAATTGAGCATGTCGGCATCTAATACAGGGTTGTTATAATTAATGTTCGCCTATTCAGAAGGCTCTAGAGCCGGTTCTGTGGCTCCAAACGAAACAAAATTTCACTACTACGTAGTTGAAGAAATGCGCTCTGTGAAAATCTAAAAAAATATTAGTGAATCTTTTTGTCACTAGGTGGTGCTGCGCCGATAGTTAAGGCGACGTTTGCAGATTCATTATATGAATATCAGTTAATCCAGACGAAACACACAGATTTAAAAGTTTCAACAAACTTCGACGAACTGCGAATTATTATAATAAAGTTCACCTAATCAGACATCTCTAGAGCTGACCTATACTCCAAATAATACAGAAAAATGAATGTCATTTCATGTGATGTAATCTGCATCAACAAAAATAAAACATGTCGCTCGGCAGCGAGGAAATAACGAAGAATAACATTACGCATTTTCAATGAATCCTCCGCCATTTTTAACAATCCATTCCATTCTCAGAATTGTGCTTTCTACAGCATTGCGTAAACTGTCCTGTAAGACTGAGCGAATATGAAGTCTAATACTGTCTTTCAGATCAGAGATTGTCTGACATCTGTCTTTAGATACAGAATCTTTCAAAAATCCCCAGAAAATAAAGGAATCTGCAAATATCGGCTTAAATATTGGCGCAGCGCCACCTACTGACAAAAAAATTAACTAATTTTTTTTTTCGATTTTCGATTTTCTTCAACTACGTACTAGTGAAATTCTGATTCGTTTGGAGCCATAGAACCGGCTCTAGATCCTTCTGAATAGGCGAACTTTAATTATAACAACCCTGTACATTCGGCATCGATATTCCACATTAATCCATCGAAGTACAAATATTTTATATACACAAAGTACAATAATTTTTGAATTACCCCTGTATATATACACACATATATATGCTTATAATAATTTTCATAGAATTTTATTTATAATCATTAAAATTTCAATATTTGTGTTTAGTCAAATAATAAAATTAAATTATGTTTGATGCAACTATCAAAATTACAGATATTTCCCCGTAAAACATAATGAAAAAATATTAGTATATGCATTATTTTCTTAATGTATTTCTCAACACACCAACATTTGCACAATAATTTTCATTATATATACACGGTGTGTGCTTTCTGTAAATTTGTAGATTTGAGTTAATATGTGCCTAATGCAATTGTGTACTAAATGTTTCTTCTTTAGAGCCATTTATGTAATATTGTCTAATTTGCAAATACATAAATTATTCAGTTAACGTCTAAAATAATGTATTTACGTTTGGTATATGTAACTTTTCTGTAACTATAAAATTTAAACTGCAGGTAAGGCAGAAATTTACAAAAAAACTGTTGTAATATTACCGTATTTGGCCATATTTTTATGTATTTACTTAATTTGCAGTTTTATTTTTCTTACTTTGTTTTAATGGTCATAGAAAGTACTTGGAGAATACATTTTTTAAAGTAAGTGACCTATTTCAGATTTACATTTTTCCGCCCCAGGAGAAAACAGTAGCAAACCACAAAAACACACTGTCTGTGTGTATTATTAGGTAGATTTCGTATGAAATACTACCTATTGCGGTCGCTCCAATGTTGGAATTTCTGACATATTTTTGCAGATCTACGGCGATCATGACCTCTAGACACCTAAACTACCATTAGTAAGAAAGTTTATATATATATATATATATATATCACTTTCTTATGGACACGATACCTTCTGTAGTTCTGCTCCAAACTCTTCCAAATTCATACATAAAATCAAGGGATATTAAATCTCGGCTAATTTCGTTAATGGGCAAAATCGGTCCAAGTGGTGGAAATAGGGGGGGTTTTGGTGAAAACCGAAAAAACATCATAAATTCTTAATTAAAATAGATATCGAATCGGTTTAAAGTTTATGTTACTTCTTAAAAATGGGCCAAAAGTTTATGCATGACAGATTTTAGATAAAATTAGAAATGGGCTCAAAGGAGAGAAAAAACAGATTTTTGAAGAGAAAAAAACTCATAACTTCGTCAATTCTCAAGATATCAAATCCATCTAAATTTTGTATAAATGTTCTCAACATTATCTAAAACTTTTGTATTTACAAGGACTATTTCTTACCAATGAAAAAAATTAAAAACGAAAACAAAAAAGGATGGTGAAAAAAGACAAAAATCCATAACTTTGTCAATTCTTAAACTATCAAATCTAATTAAATTTATTTTACATCTTCTCAATAATATCTACAACTTTTATACTGACAAGTTTTTCATTGGACCAATTCGTATAGCAAAAATAAATTAAACAAAAATAGGATTTGGAGAAAAAACGTCAAATCCAACTTACTTATATTCTGACTCATTTTAAAATTTATTTTTGATTTTAAACTCATCCAAATGGCAGATCCTCTTATTTAGGAACTAAATAATATGACACATTGGTCAGTTTTTTGATAAAGACAGAATATATTTTTAAAAAGGCTGCCAAAAGGGAATTTTGAACAGATTTTCCCGACGTTATCGTGATTGGAAAATTGAGGAAGTATAAGAAATTGCGTTTTTTCTGACTCGCTTTTAAATTCATTTTTGTTCTCAAACGCATCCAGTTTACAGATCCTCTTATTTAGAAACTATATAATGTGACGCATTGGTCCGTTTTTGATAAAGATAGAATATATTCCAAAAAAGGCAGCCAAAAAGGGTATTTTGAACAGAATTTCCCGAAGTGATGGTGATAGAAAATTTTAGGTAGTATTCAAATAATAAATTGAGTTTTTTCTGACTCATTTTTAAACTCAGTTTTGCTCTCAAACGCATCCAATCGACAGGTTCTCTTATTTAGGAGCTGTTTAATGCACCGTATTGGTCAGGTGTTTGCTAAAGGCTGAATATATTTTTTAAAAATTCTGTCAAAGTGGGCATTTCGCACAAAATTTCCCGAAGCGATCATGATAAAGAATTGAGGTTGTATTCAAATAACAATTTGGTTATTTTATAACTAATTTTTAAATTCAATTTTGCTCTCAAACGAATTCAATTGACAGTTTTTGTGTTATTTAGGAAATATATAATGTACCGTATTGGTCAATTTTTTAATAAAATCAGAATATATTTCAAAATAGGTTGTCAAAATGGGCATTTGAGTCTAATTAACTTAAGATGATTCTGATAAAACTTGTTTTTACAGAAAAATTAAAATGAATTTTTTTCAAAAGTGGCCAAATCAAGTTGTTAAACTGGATTTATCTGTAATCAAATTTTATTTTTTGTTGTTGAAATGAGCACTCTTCGAAATCTACTTCCACCTATAGGCCAAGCAGGCTTTTTTTTCATTTTCTAACATTTTAAATATATGCTTTGGAAAATTGCTGTCTACACAAGATAAAATTTCATTACACAATTTTCTTTCCAAATTTAATCCGTTTAGTTCGACATCTACCTTTTAGTATTTTAAAAGGAAGAATTATTTTAGTCTAACTTGCATTTTGTAAAAAAGCGAAAAGTTAATTATTTCTTGACATTTGAATTCTCCAGATAAGTAAGTCATAACTAAAGGTGATATGGTTTATTTTTGCTTATTAAATTAGTTTTTGAAACTGTAAAAAAGCTCTTATAAGAGGTTTAAATATATTTATAGCCGTTCTGTTTTGATTTAAATAAAAAAACTGCATAACATTTTTGTTATACGAAATATATTTAAAAGTTTTGTACTTCATTTAATGAAACTTCGAACAAATTTGAAGAGAAAACTTGAAACACATGGCGAAAATGGAAGTTTCTTATTAAGATAATTTAACTATTTGTTAATTAAAATGAAATAACCGTTTGAAAATGGGTCAGATTGACAAGAAGGGAATTTTCAATAGTATAATTTAATAGAAAATTTCGTTTTACACAAATGCAGCACTCATGAAAAATTACTGTCATAAACAAGACAGAATGGAAATTGTTTACTGGTGGAAATTTGCCCCGTTGATAATCTGCCCAATTTCGAATTGGATGTTTCATATACAATTTCGTTTTTTTTTTTCATAAAAAAATTAAACTATGTCGCATGAAGAAAAATGTGAATCAAAAGGAGAACTGTGCAAGGTAATTTCATCACTCAACTGCCTGAGTCTGCATCACAGAGTAGGATGGGCACTTCCGAACGAGAACCTGTACCAAACGTAAACACACCAGGAGGTCCTGTGTAATAGGCGACGCCAAATACACGTCTAAACGACGGCCTCGCATTACTCATTCTGTAATCAGCAAGAGAAAACAGCAACCCGTCTCTGAGAAACTCTGCTCCTTTACACTGCCGTTTCCGAGTTGGATTCACATAAAGAATGGGTGTTCCCCTTACTGATCACATAATACAGGACTTCGTTCGGATTTTTGGCATTGCCATAATGGCTTTTGCTAAAATTTTCCCACAATTTTTGCAGATTTTCAAAACCACCTGTTTTTGGCACCCCAGCTATCCGTCACTTACCTTAGCAGAGGGTAGAATGAATGTACAAAAATTGTACGCATGAAGTAACATAGTACGGGTTGTTGCTGAATGGATATCGTAGTTTTACTGCTTGGTAGTATTTGTTACATGAAACTTAAAATTATAATTAATACATAAAATGATAGAGTAACTCAAACAATTTTACAAACAAACTTATAAGTGTTTAAAGTGAGCACATTTCGTAACATGGCACACATCAACTCTATATCTCAATTCTTCCCAAACAGTGATTAGTGTTTCTATGGTCATTGTTGCAACAGCTACAATGGTCATCTGGTAGTGGAGGCCCTACAGGTAGAAATCACATGGCGTCAGATAGGATGAGCGTCTGAACAGAACTTCTTTGCTAATCAACATTTGGGAAGAACTGAGTTATCGATATGATGTGTGCCGTGTGATGAAAGGTGCTCACATTGAACACGTGTAAGTTTTTTCTTAAAACTGTTTGAGTTGCTCTTTCACTTTATGTATTAATTATAATTTAAAGTTTAATAGAATAAATACCCGTAAGCGTTGAAATGCCGATGTTCATTTAGAAACAACCCGTATTATTAATTTAGTGAAAACTGTTTTTAATAAATGTGCAAATTGAAAAGAATGCAGTTCCAATTAATATAATTACCATTTCGTTGGTAATTAAAAAATATTTTCTCTAAATTTTATAATAAAACAAGTTTTATTAAAAAATGGTTTATCTGCTTTGAATAATTTTATTAAAGCAAATTAGATACTGTAATGAATACGTACAGCCGTAAAGAAAAGATGTAAACACCCTACCTACTAACTCAGCAAGAAGTTGTCGTACAATAATGTTACTGTATCAAAGGATTTGAAGTAAAGCCTACTTTTAAATGATCCATATAAATTTTTTAGGGGGTATATACTTATTAAAATACCAAAACCTCTTTTCGTTCAATACCAAGACCCAATTATGACAACATAAAGAAATACTACACCCTTCAATTAACCTAAATATAAATTTGCATGAAATTCGTACGTTTAGATTACGAGAAATGAATTATTTTAAAAGGGAATTATTTTGAGGGTTGCATTTATATTGAAGTTTGGGGCTCGAAGATTAAATAAAAGAAAAAAGATAGATTAATTAAATAACTACTATTAATGTATTATGTATTGCTAATGACATGTATGACAATTTCACTCACTTAATACGCTTAAGATATTGCTAGTTGCTTGTAATTGTGTATGTTTATATGTAATATGTTATATTTTAGTTTCTAATTTATATTAGGTCTGAAAGTGTATGTGATTATCTAATGTTGAGCATTTTGAAAGTATTGAATGTGTATGAAATATCTGATATGTTTCATATTTTCGAAAATATCATAATAATTATTAACCTTGTTTCTAAGTTTTGAATAATTCGATTTTAAAATATTTAAGATATCTGTAATTATAATAGTTTTTAAATATTTGAATGTGATTAGAATTTTATAAATGTTTCTCTAATGCTACTGTATTTTTCAGACTTTGAATTTATTTAACTCACATTTTATTATTATTATTTATTGATAAAAATGTAAAGAATATTGGCCAATTCCAGTTTCTTTCATTTAAATAAAGCATGAAATAAGCGCGAAAATGTATTATGGACACACTGGTCCGCATATTGAAGCTAAAAAGGAACAGCTGCAGCAACTTCCTAGCAAAAATATAAAATACTGAAATTCATCTAAATAAAAAATTATGATTACATCAAATAAGAAAACATATTTTATAATAGCTGACACGCCCGGCGTTGCCCGGGTCCGTATTAACAATATTAAACGAACTTGAAATTTGTATGATTTTATCATTAATTATAAACATGCAGAAATGCATTATTTGAAACACGTGGCCGCTGACTGTGTGAAAAATCGGTTTAAAAAACAACTAATATTAAGCTCTAAAAATATTTAAAATGAACAATGGGAAACGCGGTAAGGAATATGCGTCCAATTATTATTTTTTGTTCATATAGAAATCCCAAGTGAAATATTTTGAATTTCAAGCTAATTATATCACTCTTAAATCCGACTATACCGTGAATGAAATCGATACTCGATGTTAGCTAAAAGGTTTGCATATGGTATTATAATTTCAGAGCAATTTAACAAAAATAAATGTATATTTTTAATCAAAGAATGCGTAATGTTCACTCAGTGGACAAATTCCTAAACGCAAACTTTTGTACCATAACCATAACCTGCCTGTAACCTAACTATAACTTAACAGTACCCTATCGTAACTTAAATATAACATAGTTGTAACCTAACCGTCACCTTATTATAACCTATCCTTAATCTAACCTTAACAACCATACCGTATTGTAATTGCAACCTTATCGCAACCTAAATGTAACCTAACCATATATTGGGTTCATGTCCATGGAAATTAGTTTGCCTTGTTCGGATCTTGTTATGGTTCTTTAGAATATTTTCGTCGGGTTCAAATTTGGTTCGATTCAGATTTCAGGTATTTTTTGAAATTGGATTTTAATGTTCGGGTCGAATTCATGTCCATGGAAATTATTTTGCCTTGCTCGTATCCAATTATGCTTCTTTGGAATAAATTTGTCGGGATCAGATTTGGTTCAATTCAGATTTCGGCTTTTTATTCAAATGGAATTTTTGGGTTCTTGTCTTCTTGCGTGTCCACGGAAATTATTCTGCTTTGTTCGAACAAGTACATGCTTCACTGGAATACAATTGTCAAGTTCAGATTTGGTTCAATTCAGATTTCTGCTTTTTTTTAAATGGAACTTTTGAGTTCGGGTCTTCTTGCGTGTCCACAGAAATCTTTTTCGAATAAGAACACGCTTCACTGGAATATTTTTTTTTCAAGTTTAGATTTGGTTCAGTTCAGATTTTGAGATTTTTTCAAAAAAAAAAAAAAAATCAGGTTCAAATTCGATTCATTGGATTCCATGGAAATTTTTTGTCTTATTCGGATCCGGTTACGCTTCTTTGGAAGTTTTTTTTGTCAGGTTCAGATTTGGTTCGATTCAAATTTTAGGTATTTTTTCAAATAGACGTTTTAGGTTCGTATCGGGTATCGGTGTATTATTCGGGGTCAACGGAAATTATTTTGTCATACTCGTATCCGGTTATGGTTTTTTCGAATATTTTGGTCGGAGTCAGATGTGTTTTATGTCAAATTCCAGGTTTTTTCAAATCGAATTTTTTTGGGCTCGAGTCGGGTTTATATCCATGGAAATTATTTTGTCTTTCTCAGATCGTGTAATAGTTCTTTGGAATATTTTTGTCGGGTTCAGATTTGGTTCAACTCAAATTTCGGGTTTTTCTTCAAATAGAACTTTTGGGTTCAGGTCTTTTTGCGTGTTAATGGACATTACTCTGTCTTGCTCGAATAAGAACATGCTTCACTGGAATATTTTTTTCAAGTTCAGATTTGGTACAGTTCAGATTTTCAGATTTTTCCAAATGACATTTTTGGGGGTTCGGATTGGGTTCATGTCCATGAAATTTTTTGTCTTGTTCAAATCCGGTTACGGTTCTTGGAAATATTTTTTTCAGGTTCAGATTTAGTTCGATTCAAATTTCAGGTATTTTTTCGAATGGGAGTTTTAGGTTCGTATCGGATTAATGTCCGCGGAAATTATTTTGTCTTACTCGAATCCGTTTATGGTTCTTTCGAATATTTTGGTCGAATTCAGATGTGGTTTGGGTCGAATTTCAGGATTTTGCAAATGGAATTTTTCAGGTTCGAGTCGGGTTTATGACCACGGAAATTATTTTGTCTTGCTGTGATCGGGTTATAGTTTTCTGAAATATTTTTATTGGTTTCAGATTTCGTTCGGGTCATATATCGCGGTTTTTTAAAGAAAATGTTTTGGTTCGGGTCCGGTTTCATGCCCACGTAAATTATTTTTCCTTGTTCAGTTCGGATTATGCTTCATTTGAACATCTTTGTGGGATTCAGAATTGGTTCGGGTCAGTTATCAAATCCATAGTTTTTTCAAATAGAAATTTTAGGTTCGGGTCGGGTTTTTACTCACGGAAATTTTGTCTTTAACAAATCGGAATGTAGTCTTTTTTTAAGCTATTGCATAGCTTTTATCGCGGGCTTTGAGCGCGGCGACCGAATCCAAAAATTCCGTAACGAGAAATATCCTAACACATCCGTAACGAAAAAACCTAACACTCGGCTACCGTCGTTTCACTTCGGCAGACTTCGGCATGGTATCCTTCGGTAGACTTCGGCAGATATTGATGCGGTATTTTTCAAATATTTAGAGGATACCAAGTCTCAAACTTATATTCCTTATTTCAGTTACTATAAATCTCATATTACTATAAATCTCAAGTTTCAATAATAAAAATTCCTGATAGAATATGTGTGGAAAAGAATCGTCTTAAGATAAAACAAGGTAGGATAATGTAGCTTTTAGTGAGTGGAGACCCGCCCAATAATGAGGATAGAAAATTTTAAATGCTTATAACTCGCGATCTAATTTTCGTAGCGCGGCCAAATTTTGTTTGGTAATTTATTATGAGACAGTGTTAATTTTTGGTGACAGGAGACCCCCACGGTGAGGGTCGAAAAAGTTAAAATGTTTATAACTCGCGGTCTAATTTTGGTAGCGCGGCCAAATTTTGTTTGGTAATTTATTATGAGAGAGTGTTCATTTTTGGTGACAGAAGACCCCCCCCCCCCCCATGGTGAGGGTCGAAAATTTTAAAATGCTTATAACTCGCGGTCTAATTTTCGTATCGCGGCCAAATTTTGTTTGGTAATTTATTATGAGATAGTGTTAATTTTTGGTGAAAGGAGACCCCCCCCTAGTGAGGGTCGAAAATTTTAAAATGCTTATTAATCGCGATCTAATTTTCGTAGCGCGGCCAAATTTTGTTTGGTAATTTACTATGAGACAGTGTTACTTTTGCTGACAGGAGACCCCCCACGCTGAGGGTCGAAAAATTTAAAATGCTTATAACTCGTGATCTAATTTTCGTAGCGCGGCCAAATTTTGTTTAGTAATTTATTATGAGACAGTGTTACTTTTGGTGACAGGAGATCCCCCATGGTTAGGGTCGAAAAATTTAAAGTGCTTATAACTCGCGATCTAATTTTCGTAGCGCGGCTGAATTTTGTTTGGTAATTTATTATGAGACTGTGTTAATATTTAGTGACAGGAGATTCCCCATGGAAAGGGTCGAATATTTTAAAATGCTTATAACTCACGATCTAATTTTCGTAGCGCGGCCAAATTTTGTTTGGTAATTTACTATGAGACAGAGTTACTTTCGGTGACAGGAGACCCCCCCCCCACGGTGAGGGTGGAAAAATTTAAAATGCTTATAACTCGCGGTCTAATTTTCGTAGCGCGGCTAAATTTTGATTGGTAATTTATTATGAGACTGTGTTAATATTTAGTGACAGGAGATCCCCCATGGAGAGGGTCGAAAATTTTAAAATGCTTATAACTCGCGATCTAATTTTCGTAGTGCGGCTAAATTTTGTTTGGTAATTTATTATGAGGCAGTGTTACATTTGGTGATAGGAGACCCCCCCCCCCACGGTGAGGGTGGAAAAATTTAAAATGCTTATAACTCGCGATCTAATGTTCGTAGCGCGGCCAAATTTTGTTTGGTAATTTATTATGAGAGAGTGTTCATTCTTGGTGACAGAAGATTCCCCCCACGGTGAGGGTCGAAAAATTTAAAATGTTTATAACTCGCGATCAATTTTCGTAGCGCGGCCAAATTTTGTTTGGTAATTTATTATGAGGCAGTGTTACATTTGGTGACAGGAGACCCCCCCCCCCCACGGTGAGGGTGGAAAAATTTAAAATGCTTATAACTCGCGATCTAATGTTCGTAGCGCGGCCAAATTTTGTTTGGTAATTTATTATGAGAGAGTGTTCATTCTTGGTGACAGAAGATTCCCCCCACGGTGAGGGTCGAAAAATTTAAAATGCCTATAACTCGCGATCTAATTTTCGCAGTGCGGCCAAATTTTATTTGGTAATTTATTATGAGACAGTGTTACTTTTGGTGACAGGAGACCCCCCACGGTGAGGGTGGAAAAATTTAAAATGTTTATAACTCGCGATCAATTTTCGTAGCGCGGCCAAATCTTGTTTGGTAATTTATTATGAGACAGTGTTAACTTTTGGTGACAGGAGATCCCCCATGGTGAGGGTCGAAAAATTTAAAATGCCTATAACTCGCGATCTAATTTTCGTAGTGCGGCCAAATTTTGTTTGGTAATTTATTATGAGACAGTGTTAATTTTTGGTGACAGGAGACCCCCACGGTGAGATTCGGAAAAATTTTAAATGCTTATAACTCGCGATCTAATTTTCGTAGCGCGGCCAAATTTTGTTTGTAATTTATTAAGGTAGTGCATAGCTTTTATCGCGGGCTTTGTGCGCGGCGAAAGAATCTAGAAATTCTGTAACGAGAAAAAAAAACCTAACACTCCGGCTAACGGCGCTTCAGTTTGGCAGACTTCGGCACGGTATCCTTCCGTAGACTTCGGCAGACATTGACGCGGTATTTTTCAGATATTTTGAGAATATCAAGTCTTAAACTTATGTTTTTTATTTCAGCTACCATAAACGTATAGTTCCAATGATAAAAATTCCCGATTAACCTACATGCATTGTAAGATAATAAAAATATTTTAAACGATATTAACTTCTCATTTGTTCAATACAAGAAAAAAATTGTTATCGGCCATCACGCTCAAAATGTTTAACTTGAATTAATATCAAAGACAAAAAAACTGCATAAATAAAAATAAATAAATAATTATGATTGCATACGTTGATAAAAAATGCTATGCAATAGTTTTACCGCGGCAGTCCTCGAGTGCCACACGTATTTTTTTCTTTTGTTGGGATCGGGTTATGTTTTAATTAGTCTAAACATTAAGGTTACAACCAGTTTTGCTACTAGTCTTTTTATGTCAATTTCTCATAAATAATTTACTTTGCTATTTGATAATATATTATGGTGTATGAATCGTTTGCGCATTCGAACAATTGTATGCCAAAGAGGCATTTTATTTTCGATTTAAAAACAAATTAAAGCCATAATAAAATTTTAAATTGAATAGAATGCATTTAAATTTAATCAATGACTTAAAAAATCCTCCTAGAAAAGTGTTGTATACTTTTTTTATTGCAACACAGCTAATCGCTCGTAAATTCTAATGTTCGAAGTGCCAAAAATCTGCATACAACTATTGAGTAAAGAGAAATTAATAGAGTGGAAGTATAATGTCTTGGGGTGAAGCCAAAAACGTATCCCTAAAATCCGCTACATCAAATCTAATTAAGCACCAACAAAACCATGTGCTTTGACACGCCGATCAATTCAAACTGGTTTAAACTCGTATATCTTTATTTTTGTCTTTTATCGTTTAAACTGTTATTGAACAGATGACTAAAATTTCGTTTAAAAAATGATGATTTGTGCCATTATTGGCTGTAATATACGATCGGAATGCATAAAAAATACAAATGGATCAATCATTGACAAAAATTATTTGATTATTTTTATTATATAACTTTATAATATCAATATAGAAGCATCATTTAAGATTTTGCTTGATAAGTTAACATTCTTTCGTTAATGTCTTAAAATTGTCTGCACTCTGAAATTTAGATTTTAGATTAATATTAGTTATTTAAGTTTTCATGCATGATTTTAAAAGAATGTTTTCATCAATATATTTTATATACTGATATGCAATTATTAATATATTGTTTAGTCATAAACATCTTTCACCTATGTTATAAATTATAAGAAATTTCTGAAAAAAATGAAACTTTTAGTAATACAATTTTTAGTTGAAATCAAATGTTTTCAATATTTTATTTTGACATTTATTTATTTATAATTTTCCAATTTCAATTATTTTAAAAGCAGACATTTATTTTAATAAATAATATGATAAAAAAAGACCATTTAAAATAATTACTATTTCGTCTTAAAATGTGCTTCATCTGTATTTCATTTCTTTCAATTCATTTTATTAATACAAAATCCCTTTCTCGTACTTCTGATTGGGTCATTAAAATTTGAGCGATGAATGGTTTCATATTGCAAACCCTTTTTGCGGCTTGCTTCAAGACCACCTAACTTTTTCCTCCATGGCGTACAACAGCTGCGATAAAAAATCCTCAGTTAAACTGGCAGTTTGCCAGTCTATGAATTTTAAAGGTCTTTTGAAAAAACTCTCACTTTGGAAATTTTAAACACTCAAATTTGTTTCTTTAATTCTGTCTAAGCTTTTTTAATCATTTCTGCGAAAATTTTATGCAGCCAACCAACCATAAACAAATGAAGGGGGTAAAGTGGAAAAAGGCGATTTTTTATGAGAGTGATCTTTTTAATTAAAATAATTACTCAGTTAATAATTGGAATTTCGAAATCCTGAAGCTCAGGTGCATCAGGAGAGACTTGGGGCTACTCTCAAAAAAATTTTGAGCCTCGTACATTCAGTAAATTTTGCTAGCCATCGCAGACACACACACACACACACATACGCAGACAGATCGTTTTGTTCTTTTATTAGTATAGATGGTAGAACTTTAACAAAAGAGGAACAGAAAATTATGGGTAGAATAATACACAAAAAATGAAAGCGCCCCCGCCCCGAAAAGGTCCACATTTTGTGCTTAAATTTAAAAGAAAGGATCTATTAATATTATGTGTAGAAGCCATTCTTATCAAGAGTTGCTTGAACTCTCCATGTCATTGATTCAATGAGATAGTTAGCAATATCAGGATCTTTTTTGAAGATTTGTGTAGTACATGAACGTAGATAAGATTCAAATTACCGTAAGATCGAGATATATATCGAAGTAAAATTTACGCCTTACTTTTCTTTACATCGTAAGACAGACTTAAGTTCTAAGTTGATGTTAAGCGTAACACCGCAATCCCAGCCCAAATGTTTCAATAATATGAGTTAAAAAATGAATTTTTAAAATTATGCTTTTCTGTACATCACATACGGCTCATTCCATTAAACCAGCATTTTGAAGTTTTTTAAGCATAATTTCAAAACTACTTAAATGACATTTTTAAAATTTTGCATTTGCATAAAAAGGATATAACAAACAGAAATACATAAAAAATTCAGGTTTTACTTTATATATATATATATATATATATATATATATATATATATATCTTTTCGAATATTAATTTCATGATTCACATCTTAAAATTGTTGAATTTAAAAATTCAATATGCTTATGTTTGGGACTTTTAGTACTATAATCACATAAAAAAATTCACATTAGGATTATTATTTTAGGAAAAATCAATAAAAATATGGAATGTAAATTAACATTAGAAGCTTTAAATTTTGAATGTTTATAATTCAAAATTTTACAATCGAAATTAATGGAAATTTCGATTTTAAGCATACTTTGACCCGTAGGTTTAAGAGGGCTCAAGGGTTTAAAACCTTTCAAAAAATCGATTTTTTATGATCTAATTTGATTATTCATTTAATTATTAACTCAATGCAAAAAACCGCATAAAAATATTTGCATTTTTAACGGAGTTATAAGCATTTATATATCAACACTTGCATAGCCGCATCCATATAATTTCAACTTTAAGTCGCGTTTTCTCAAAACTTGATTTTTGATGACTAACACCAAGATTAAAAGAAATATTTGATGGAATTGCTTATTTTTTTGCATGCATATTATGCATGCAGATTATGAATTAATATATTTTAGATAGTTTAATATTTTGAGTATTTTTAATGGAAAAATAAAGTTGTATTTTTTTGGGAGGGGGTTTAAATTTTCATCTTTGTGAGATTTTTAATGCTGTTTTTATAAAGTGATAGTTATATCCTTAATTCATAATCTAGATTATGATGTTATATGCATGAAAAAAAAAAAAGCCATTCCATCAAATAGTTTTTTAAAAATCTTGGTGTTAGTCGTCAAAAATGAAGTTTTGAGAAAACACGACTTAAAGTTGAAATTATATAGATGCGGCTATATAA
>CAXHSM010001339.1:0-22000 GCA_964019185.1 Maratus speculifer | reverse complement strand
CAGAGGTAAATTTAAAAAGAAAAAAAAGACTTAATTTGCATCTTAGAAAAAGCATTTTTTAAAACAACTGACGGACATTTAATCAATACACTTCAATTCGTTTTTCTGCATAATGAATTTTTTATCCGCTTTTTCTTGTCTTTAAATTATTAAATGTTAAGAATTTTTAAAAGAAAAAAGAACTTGAAGCACGTCATTTTTGATTTTTTTTACATTAGTTTTCTTTCGGCAAATTTGAAAAAATGTTTACTTTTGAAAAAATGTTTGCTTTTGAAAATATGATTTTTTTAAAAGTTATATTATTTTTTCAATAAACATTTTTAATAGTTTTAAAATTAAAATAAAAAAAACCTTGGAACAAAACTAAAATCAGATTTTCATCTTTAATTAAATGGAAAGAAATTGAAATCCGATAAATAATGTTACAAGTTATAACGATTTTTGACTGTCCCATTTAAACCAGTACTAACCACATGAAACTTTTATAAATTGTATGAGAAATTTTAGAATGTGAACTTCTTAGCAAATTATAAGGCTAACCATCACAAAAAAAAAAAAAAAAAAAAAAAAAAAAAAAAATCAAAATCTACCTTAAGAAATAGATTTTTTACGCGTTTTCTAGAACTGTTAAAGTAACATTGTTTTTTGAATTGTGCGCATTTCAATTTGTGTCTAATCCCTTAAAACCTGATGAATTTTTTAAAGGGCTATTAGACGAACGGCTTTGCGAATTTTGGAGATATGAAGATGCAACTTTTTGTGTCTTATTCAGGACTGAATAAGGAAAGTTTTCCTAATTGGCATTTTTGTCCTACGGCGGCCGTATAAAAATTTAATTTTCGTAACTTTTCAACTAGACCCCTTCCCCTATGGAGTCGAAATTTATCTTATCAAAAATTTCACTTTTTTTATGAATTTTTGCAATTGGAAGTATGGGTCTAAGGGCAAAATTTAAGAAGATAGCCTATTGTTTCGATATTTATGACTCACCCTGTATATACACACACACATATATACATATATATATATATATATACATTTAAATACAAGTTTTAAAATACAAACAACTTTAACTCAAATAATTTAAAAAATATGCTACAATCACAATTAATTTATATTAAATTGACGCTAAAATTACTTCTACTAATGAACATAACAAAACTGAAGAAAAAAATACTAATAATAGAATGCGAATATATATTTAACAAAAAATAAGTCTCTATCTTCACATAGAAGAGCTGCCAATATAAGCACCGCCATCTTAAACCGACATACATAGTGGGTTTCTGGCTGCCTATAGCAGTCGGAGGAATTACAGAAAAGAAGCCCGTCAAACCGGAAAGGATTCCGAGACGTTAGGGGCAGAATGAGAAATTTTCACTTCGTCGGAGGATTACGAGAAAGTCGTTGGATCCGACAGGGGCAGAATTCGCCCACGCCAGGATATCTGATAAGGTGTTCTGGTGTTATAACCCCAGGAAGGGTAATAACGCCAAGTGCTAATATTACGCATACTTATGAAATAATCCGGAAAAAGGCACCTGTGGACTCTGCGCAGAAGGGCTCTTAGTCATAAAACACAAACAACAGTTTAAAGTTAATTTGTTCAATTTGTAGGTCTTACCGCTTTTAGAAGCATCTAAAATTAATGCTTGATCTAAAATTTGCGAGGTAAGTTCTGTGAATTGAAGACTTTATATTTACCAGGAAATATTTTGTTTACTATTTAAATTTGTAGTGCATTTCATGTACTTTCAAAATGTTGTAGAAGATTTTGGATATGTTCGTGAGATAATTTGTAGTTTAATATGAACAGCGCAATAAGTATATCGGGCTAAAAACGCCATTTCTTAGCGTTAATACCCGGGTTGATTTCTTACAGTGGCGGAACTACATCCAAAAGGGGTTTATTTATTACTTTACGTATGAGACAGCATTATTGTCATTGTTCAAATGATTTGATTAAAGGGAAGGGGGAGGGGGTCCGATACCCATAACGGATCTTTCTTTTTTAATACTAATGTAAAAACTATATTAAACTCTTTTAAATAAAACGATATTATTTTTTTTTTTTTTTTTTTACATTCTAATTCATGCATTTTCAAAATCAGGTTTCCATTAAATTCTCACTTGATTGTTCAACTGAATTCTAAATATTAACTGTCCGCTTTCTCCGCGACCCCACTAGTGGCCGAGAGGTTCGGACCTCTCAACTGGTAGACGGCAGGTGCTGGGTTCGAACTCAATCGTGGCTGTCGGCCTTCACGGTCGGAGCTCTCGTGGTTTTCTTCAAACCTTGCGTAAATACATTTGCGTTGGGTTAGGTTCCCTTAGAAAGACCCCCACGAAAGGCACTCCCCCCTGGGCCTCTATCCCTAGTGTATATAATCGGCCGACAAAAATAAACCAAACCAAACCGCTTTCTCAGCGTTCTCTTTTTCAAAATTTAACCTTTAACTGATGTGATATAAATTGTAACGTAACTAACGTGAAGGGGTCTGTGAGACCGTAAGATCAAAAGATGAATAAAAAGCATGATTAACTCATAGGATGGTATTTTGTACTAAACGTTTTGTACATGACGATTATAATTAATATGCATCTATTTAAAAGTGCCTGGTAATAGTACTAAAGTTTCAAGTGAAACAAAATTTCGACAGTGTTTGTAGTTAAACTGAAAATTACAAGTTAAACTATACAAATTGAAAAGGAAATGGTCTGTGAGACCGGTAATATTAGTTAAAGGTTAAAAGGCGATCAATGATTAAAACTCATAGAGTACTATTTATGCACTAAACTTTTTGTACAGGATTAAGTTTAATTAAGTTTAATCTATTTAAATATTTCTAACAATAGTACGAGGACTTCAAACGGAAGAGAATTTCAGTTGTGTCTATAGTTAAATTTGAAACTAGAAGTTAAAATCTGAAATTTAACAAAAAATAAATAAATAAAAATAAAATAAATGAGCGTTTATTGTGAGCGTTAACAACAGTTAAAGATTAATTTTGCTGCTAATATAGAGATAACGAAATATAACCAAATTAATCAGATGTAAAAATTAATAAGGGATCCCACAGGGATATTGATAATAGGGAAATCTTATTTACTTAATAAAAAATACAAATTTATTAAAGAAAAAGTATTTAAAAAACTTCTATAACAGTGTTAACAAAAATATTTATTACACATAACTCTAGTTATTATAAAATTTCACATGATAAAAATATTACATTATGATTACAAATAAAGTTAAAACCGTGCAATGTTTTTTTTTTCTTTTTATAATTATATTTAAGCGGGACTTTTTAAGTAAACAGAAGCTCAGGGTGTTATATACTGTAGACCAATCTCTTTTCCCTTTCACTTTCATAAAAATGAATATTTTCTATTGCATGGAATGCATATATGTGAACATAAATACTGATTTAGATAAACACAGTTTAAACGGTGCAATGTTTCTAATAATTTTTAATTATGAGGTCCTTTTTAGGCAAAAATAAGCTCAGGGTCTGATATTCTTTTGCCTCCTCTCTTCTTATTTTTCTTGCACTTTCACAAAATATTAAACATTTTCTATCGCTTAGAATTTTTTTTTTTTTTTTTTTTTTTGTCAACAATTTGTCAATTTCTAGGGCAGTAGAGTTTGTATTTTTTGAAATGGGCAATCTACACGGGATTATTCCATCTTATTTTATAGATTTGTTTGCAAGACGTTATTACCTACATAGATGGGACTTTGCAGCCAAACAGAAGAATAGCGTGTCCAAGAAATCATGCCATTACATTTTATGAATGTATATATGTTAAATTATTTTTTCCATATATAGACAATGAGATGCTGTATCAAATCCTATATTTGTTTGAAAAATAACAATCTAAAATTAAGCCATGAAAATTGGTAGAACCTTAACGTGGCGTTATTACCCCAGGATACCTTACTATACTTTGATTAATAGGCATTGTGGTTTCGAAAAATGATTCAATTAAGACATTATTTCCGATAAAAAAAATTACATTATTCTGCAAAAATTACGTTATAGGAATGTCGTTTTCAATAAAAAAAAAAAAAGCCTTTTCAATCGCAAAAATGTCTTAGTCTTTTAAGCAGTGATTTGCATGAGCGGTATCTAATACAATATTTCTTTATTAACGGGACTAAATTAAAGGCTCTTTAAATATAGACCATTGGAATTCCTTAAGACTGTTCTGAAACGCAAAACGTTTTGATACACTTATATGTTCATTTTTTAATCGAAAAATATGAAATTGGAAAGCTTGACAATGGAAACGATTTGGAATCGAATTGAATTTTTTGACCAATAAATTACCTATTGAGTTATAAGCAATTTCGATCATGTGACAAACAAGTTTATCATCCCAGTTTGAGTGGTTATTCTCCTTTCGCCCGGAAATTTGGTTAAACGCTATTTTTCAAAAAATCTTTTGTGCTTAAAAAAAAAAAAAAAAAAAAAAAAAAAAAAGCAGAAAATGAGTGCGATTTTATAGTTTCTGAACAACAAAACCTGCTAATTTCATGCATTTCCGAATAAAAGTAAATTCAAACTTCTGTCATAAAATTGTCCTTTTCGATTTAAGAACACCCTTAAGACTGGTCTCAACTGCTCTACCCAACAAGCACAGAATGTTTTTAGTTGTCAATACAAATATATCTTTAACATAACATACAAAATTGGAAAGCCTGACGATGGAACTGACTTTGAATATAACTGTATTTTTCCTTTTTTGATCAATAAATTACCTATTAAATTATAAGAGTTTCACTCACGGTTTTTCAGTCATTGAAACACGTTTTATACCCCTATTTGAGTGGTTATTCTTTCGCGCGGAAATTTGGTTCAAAACACTCACTTTGACACTATCATTAGTGCAATCATACAGTATTTGAACACCTTCTAGTTTCATACATTTTCGAAAAAAAAAATTAATACTTTTGTCCTAAAGTTGCCCTTTATGATTTGAGAACACACCCTTATGCATACAATATGCATCTCTGCGTGTGGTAGGGTTAGAGCAAAGAACTGCAGTTTCCATAAAAATCAGTCGTTAAAGAACTTACGGATGGAATAGTAAACAATCTTCAAGATTTACGCCTAGCATACCACCATTATTCAGTCTCATAGAACATTTATTCACTTCTCAAAACCATTAAAGTTTTTTTCGAGTTCAACATTTTGTAACCCCTGTTGCATTTTTTCATATCAAATTACCTAAGTCGGACTGAAAAATTTTCAGTCTTGTGTCTTGCCGGTGCAATAAATTTTCTCCCCTCTTCGAAATCCTTCATCACCGTCCTAAGCTTGAATCCCATAAATCCCAAAGATCCCAGAAGCACCATCTTGACCTTTAAACTTTCTGTGCGTTACTGAATAAGTGTTAACTGGTAACGGATAATCATTTGTTTGCTCGCGGAAAAATTTCGCTTCGCTTCGAAGAAAAAAAAAGGGGGGGGGGGGTAACAGCATTTACGAAATTCTGCGAAACACAGCTTATATATTCGTTCTATTTTCTCAACTACTAAAATGATTTTAATGGATATCTTCATTCTATTATAAATAGCTACATTTCAATTTTTTATTTTATTGGAAAATCTATTTCTTTTTCACAATATTAATGTAAAGAGAAAAGATAATAGACCAGTGTTTGCTTAATCACGTAACTAATGCATATTTTATTTATTTTTTAATATTCTTTGCATTTATTTATCTCACTTACAGGTAAGACATTATTCCTGAAGTATGGAAGAAGTAAAATATACTATGTTTTTCTATTTCTAAATACCATTTTTATTTCTTTTTCTCCGAGTTTTTTGAGATATAATTTATACAAAAAAAAAAGAAAAAAAACTATTTCATGCAAAAATAAATGGAAGTTTCCTTACCCATTCCGGATAAGACGAACATTTTTAAAGAGTTTATGTTTCGTTAATTTAAGTACACTTTATATTTTGGTGTATTGTTCTACAATGGCATTTCACAATTGATTGTATCATTTTTTATTGCTGAGTGATATTGACAATAATGGAATTTAAAATGACGGAAGACCGTTAATAAAGGATTTATAGAAAATAACACTATATCACTTCTGCCAAACTACTATAACTAAAATACTTAAACTGAGATACAATAAGCAAATACCAGTTCAATAAGACGAAAAAAAATATTTAAGAGTCCCCACTACAGACAAAAAAAGACCCGGATGATAATGCTAAGTCTATGAGGACGTTCTTCTCAAATATTTCGCTCAAATTTTAATATTTTTACAGGATTTTTTTTTTACTTAGGATAGCTGAGGACGATCTAAAACCAGGCTAGTTTTTACTTTTTCGATATTGGTTGTACATTATTTATATTATGATAGTTTCAATTTCACAACGGATTCAATTCTAAACGGTTTCGAAAGTTAAAGTAATTTTTTAAAAAATTTAAATCAAAATTGAAAAAGTAAAAACTAGCCCGGTTATAGATCATCCTCAGTTATCCTAATGCAAAAAAAAAATCTGTAAAAATATTAAAATTTGAGCGAGATAATTGAAACGATCGCCTCCACAGACTTAACATTAGCATCGGGGTCTTTTTCATTCAGTAATGTGGGCTCTTAAGCCTGTTACATAGGATAGATGTGCCAGTAAATCCCACTTATAGAGCAACGAACACCCTTCAAAGATTTTGGTTCGTAAAAAAAATGAAAAAAAGAATAAAATTTTAGTTTTTATTATTATATTTTTCATTCCTTCCCCTTTCTTGTTTTACAGTCCGGGTCATTGTTGACACCCATAATTAGTGATAGGGTATTTTTAAATTTTTCGCAATCAATTAAAATCGACATCGTATAAAACGGCATCGAACATAGTAAGAATTGATTTCTAAATTTTAGAATCGATTATAAAATCGATATTTAGACATATTCAGATTCCCACATATAAGCTCAAAATTAATAATTCTAAAACTTGGCGAATCAGTAGAGTCGTAACTACCACCTCTTACTCCTCACCCCCCCCCCCCCTTGAGGGAGGCACATAAGTAAGCTATTACAGATTTTAGACTGGAAAAATCAGGATTTATTTTATTTTTTTATTTTTTTATATAATTTTAATAATAAATTATATTACATTTAAATTTATTTTTTAAGAAAGCTCTCGGTCAGATATAAAAATAAAAGGGAGAAATATTTTTTTTCATCCGAAACACATGTATTTCTTAGTTATTTCTTCAAACAAACAAATGGGAACTTACCGTAATTTCGGGTGTATAAGCGCAGCTCAAACAATTCTTTTTCGACCCAGAATTTTTTAAGAAACAAATATAACTAGTTAGATCGCCGTAAATATTTATCTTCAATCACTAAATAAGATTTCTGGGTCCAAAAAGAATTGTTTGATCCGCGGGTTATACACCCGAAATTACGGTACTTCCTATAAACATCATTGTTCTTAAAAATTCGAATATGAGCGAAATTTTGAAACCTCTAAATTTATTTTAAAAGTTAACTGTTTTTGTTTTTCAGTCTTTTTAGGACCTCCTAAAAGGAGCCGGATGTCTACAAGTCAAGACCTTCGAAATGATATATTACAAAGGGGAGTAAAGGACAAAAGGGAAAAAATGCTTAAAAATGCCCCCTGGAGTCTGAAAATTGACATACATTAGGAAGAGATATTACAGTTTCAGCTAGTTGGGGAGGCCTACCAAATAGCTTAAGCTCAACAAGCCCCACCTAAGAAGAGATATACAGATATGAATAGCCCAAGACACGGAATTTCCAACGATATGTCACATGACCCACCCATGCCTGTACTGAATTTTGCTCTCCCTACCCTCCGCCCCCTAAGTGCTTCTAAGATATAATGGTCAACACTATTCGATTGTCCATGCTTCAGAATATCTTGACATCCGTAAATCTTCAATGATACGCCTAATATTTGAGTTTGGAATTTTTATTTTTAGAAAAACCTTGTTTGAAAAAAAAAATCTTAACCCCTTCTTATACGAAATTTTACATCTATTCTACCAATCAATTCAAGATATTTGAGGTCTACACGTCAAGACCTTTCAAATGATATACTACAAAGAGGAGGGTGGTAAGAGCAAAAGCCAAGAAATTACTTAAAAATGCGCCCTGGAGTCTGAAAATTGAACTATATTATGAAGAGATATACAGATACGGATAGTCCAGGATACGGCCTTTCCAACGATATGTCACATGACCCACCTATGCCTGTATTGAATTTTGCTCCCTGCCCCCCCCCCCCACCCGCTATGTGCTGCTAGGGTATAATGGTCAACACTATTCGATTGCCCATACCTTAGAATATCTTGTCACCCGTAAATCTTACCCCTCTAAAATCAACGGTGCGCCTAATATTTAAGTTTGAAATTTTACTTTTAGAAAACCCCGGTTTGAAATGAAAATCTTAATTCTTTCTTATACGAAATTTTACAACAACAGTACCATTAAAATAGTAGAATTGGAAAAATCGATTCAATCCGAAACATAGATCGACCGCGACTCGATTCGAACGTATCATAAAGTAACGATTCTTCCTGTAATGGAATCGAAAAAAAAACCTGTAATGGAATCGTTTAAAATGAGATTTCAATTTAAGTATAAACCAAATAAAATCGATTTTGCTCGCATCTAAAAAATCGACATCGAATCTGTACAAAATCGATTTGCTACTGTAGATTCTACTACAGAAGGTTGCGTTCAAGTAATTGGCGCTCCACATTTTTTTTTTTTTTTCTAACTGGATTTTGCCATTTTGTAATGTGATTGGTCGTTGCTTACTGCGTCAAAGAGAGTGTTTTTTGCTCTAACAAGGAAGGTCGCCATACGGGCATACTCCGAAAAATCTGAAAAAATTACAGCATATTCTTCTCATGTGGATATATACGTTTATAAAAAAAATTTCGGCGGAATCTCCGAACCCTGTCCGTAAAAAAATGTTGAAATTTTCGTTATTTGGTGATTTATCATCGGTTGGCGATAGAATGCAATTTGAAAAAATACTTTTTTATGTCAAATACGCTTTAAGGAAAAAAAGTTTCATGCTGAACTTGTTTAGGCAAATATTATTTAAATAACTTTAATTTTTCCAATTTTAGTTAGTTTCAAGTATAATTTTGTTATATCGATATTTATATGTATTTGCATTCAAATTTAACCATCAAAATTTGCGATTTAAAATGAAATTCATAATTTAAATTCATTAAAATTGTTTCAAGTTCAAAGTCCAATTGAGCATTGTCAAGTCAACTTCGTTGCTATGGAAACCTCTGGCTTTTAATTTTGAATGCGTTTAAATGTATGAAAATAATTTTTTTCAATATGAATTTTCTGTTTATGAAAATATTTTTCCAATGATAAATTAAAAACTATAGCAACAAACAATATATATATATATATGCATTTAGTATATATATATATCTTTCATTATTTATGTTTAAATTCATTAAATACTATTTACACGCATTATAAAAATCTAGCAGTTTTCAGCTGCATTAAATCGTTTGCTTTTGGCGAGGAAAAGAACTGCTCGCCAAATCGCGTGATATTCACGCCAAATATTCAAAAGTTTTTTATTTTTTTACATAATTTCTAATGTGATTCAGCCACTAATTTTGACTGATCCTTTATTACATACTTAAGTAGTTTAATTAGTATTTTTTTTTAAAAGTTTCTGAGTATGCCCAGTATGGAGACCTTCCTTGTAAGGACTGTTTTTGTCCTTGACTGGAAAACCGTGAAGTTAGAGAATTTGTTTAGGATGGACGAGGAAAGGAAAGAATCTATGTTTAAATGGTTAAGTTCTTATTTCTATGTTCTCAGTGGAAAAAGTGATTTCTACAGAAAGAAGATAATTCCCATTAGCTTATGAGAAAATGGGAGGGGGGGGTCATCTGCGTTTCTATAGCATTCTAGTACTTTGTAATGAATCATGAGGAAGACTATGTAGATTTTTAAATATGATTACATATAAAAATATACATATAAAATTCTAGACATTATATGTTGCTTATTTTATTTTCAAGAAGAAAAGAAATAAATTGTTTGTCTCTCTCTCTTTTTTTTTTTATTCTTTTTTTTATTTTTATTTTACCTGTATGATGTTATTTAAAGAAAAAATAACCTAATACTTACAAAATTTGAATATGTTGTTAAATATAACATATTTTACTATTTTTGTAAATTGTCTGTCTATCAGTCTGGCTATTTGTTTGTTTATAATAAAAATTTTGTGGGCGCTCTATCTGAAGAACTAATTCTTGGAATCTGTTGAAACTTTAGATTCAGCTAGACTTTCATATAGATTAGTGCTGCTTACTTATGGTGAAAATTTGCTCAACAGGTGGCGCTGCTATGTTATATTTTCATGATTACTTCAAGATCGCTATCTCAAGAAATAATCCACGAATTTTTACCAAATTTCAGATTCGGTTTGATATTGATGTAAATTGTTGATGATTAGGTTTTGATTTAAATCTGTCGGCAGGTGGCACTCCTAGGCTGCATTTATTCCTATTTTTGCAGTAGCTGTATCCCAAGAACTAATTCAGAAAATTTCATCAAGCTACACTGGTGTCCAAAATTTAAGCATAATTGGTAATTAAGTAATTATTTTTAAGTACTGAAAGAAATATGAATCGGAATATGCTGAAACTCCAGGTGTGTAAACAATATAGTACGCGTCACATATATTCGCGAAGAGTTTTCCCCGAAATCGAACAGGGGACCGTCAACAAATTGAAAATGAACGAAGATCTTTTGGATAACCCTGTCAAAACTAATGTAGCAAAAGCGTTCAAACTGCACATTATGATTAATTGGCTTATTGTAATGTACTGTGTTAATTTTTACAAGGATAGCATGTATACTCGTAGAGAAATTAAGGTTTTTATAAAAACAGTCCTAAATTTTGTGCTTATAATTTGCAGAGTTCTTAATATAAAATAATGTTCTTTTTTGAAAAAATGACAAACATCATTGTACACAATACCCTGTCATCAGAATTAAAAAATAATAAAAATTGTATGACAAATGAGCAGGTTTACTAAATAATTTTTTCCTGCGCATGCGTGAACGCTATTAAAATTTCATTTGCATATTATGTTAGGTAAATGTATAGAGCAACTTTTGTGAAAGTCTCAAAAACATAGCTTAAAAATTCTGAAAATTATCGTTGATAGAATGAGATCAAAATCCTTTATTCCCTAAATGAAGCAAAAAGATGAGGGGCTGTATCCATATTCCATTGTTTAGTGCCTACACAATATTGCACGTACAGCTATATTTAGGTAAAACCCCTGATTTTTTTGCTTCCTTTAGGAATAACGGATTTTGAGTTGATTCTATAGGCTCCCATTTTCAGAATTTTCAAGCTATGTTTTTGAAACTTTTACAGAAGTTGCTCTATACATTTAGCTAACACAATATGCAAATGACATTTTGATATCGTTGACGCATGCGCAATAAAAAATTATTTACTAAACATACTCATTTTTATACAATTTTTATTATTTTTAAATTCTGATGACAGGGTATTGTGTACAATGATGTTTGTCATATTTTCAGAAAAGAACATTATTTTATAATAAGAACTCTGCAAATTATAAGCAAAAAACTTGGAAAAATTTAGGACTGTTTTTATAAAAACCTTAATTTCTCTACGAGTATACATGCTATCCTTGTAAAAATTAACACAGTACATTACAATAAGCCAATTAATCATAACGTGCAGTTTGAACGCTTTTGCTACATTAGTTTTGACAGGGTTATCCAAAAGATCTTCGTTCTTTTTCAATTTGTTGACGGTCCCCTGTTCGATTTCAGGGAAAACTCTTCGCGAAAATATGTGACGCGTACTATTTTGTTTACACACCTGGAGTTTCAGTACATTCCGATTCATATTTCTTTCATTACTTAAAAATAATTACTTAATTACCAATTATGCTTAAATTTTGGACACCAGTGTATATTCAATTAGACATTTTCATAAGTTTGGTGCTTATTAGGTTTCAGTGTAAATAACTCTACAAGGGGCGTTACTACGCTGTTTTTATCAGCAGTGTTGAATTCAAATATTTTTCTCCCTGACGGATTTTTACGTCTCCTTGGGGAGGGGAGGGTGGCGGGGAGAGACATTCTAGACTTCAGAGAAGGGGGGATGACTTTTGTACATGAAGCTTCAATCTTCTGGAGTGACATTTCAATGTTCCGGGGATGGAGATGTTCCTCTTCGGGCTAACTCCTGGATTCATTCGATTTTCAGGATATACAAGATTTCATTGATCAAGAACTACTGAAGGGAATTTCATCATACTTAATATTCTGTTGAACAGTGCCATAAGTTGTTCCTGATTAGGTTTTCGTGCAAATCATATGACAGATTACGTTGGTATGCTGCTTTTTTCAGCAGAGTTGAATTCATACATTTTTCTCCGGGAGGAATTTGTGCTGTTCTGGGAAGAGACAGTCTAAATTTCTGTGTGTGGGGGCAGGGGTAGAGAGAGGGCGGACCTTTGTTCATTAAGCATAAAATCTGAAATCTTCCTGGGGTACAATCCAATGTTCCAGGAGGGAGATATCCTCCTGTACTACCCCCTGAATTTAATACATTTTTCAGGATTTACAAAATGTGATCGAGTAAATATCTCATGAACTAATGAACGGAATTTCATCAAACTTAATATTCTGTTAGATGTTGTCATATGTAGTTCCTGATTAGGTTTTCGTGTAAATTATATAACACTGCTATTAGAGATAACTATATCTCAGAAATTATACATGGAATTTAATCAAACTTCAAATTCTATTAAAATTTTACATAAAGAGAGTCTTATAAGGCTTGAGTATATACTTCACTACAGGTGTCACTTTGATGCATTTTGAATTGCAAATTTCGGTAACATACATCTAAGAGGGTGTGGACCAAAATTCAGCGATTTGTTTGAAAAATGCAATGCTTATATTTTCTTTTACAATACTTATACTTCAACCTATACTTTTTGAATCTTCATGATGAACATAAATTATAATTTAAATTTGACATTGACACTATGATAATGCATTTAAAAACTTTTAGTATGCATGAGATAGAAGAATTTTTGAGATTGGCACATCCGACTACTTTATCTTTAACATTTGAAGCAAAATGAAAATGAAATTATATTCTGAGAAATTGATTAAAAATTCTAAAGTATCGATTAAATCGTGTTGGCCATAGTATCGATTAAATCGATTTAAAAAATCGAAATCGCCCATCACTATCCTTAATCGCGATTTTTTTTTTCCAAGCACCTTCGTCGTTCCAAGCCCAAGCTCGCACTCTGATTGGTTGTTGCTCTCGGCACTGTTTTTACGTAACTTGGCGAAAAATACTTCGCTCGTAAGTAAACGAGTAAACCTAAAACCTAACCTACTCATTCTTATTCTTCCTTCATTCATATCCTCGTGGTCTTGTGCTCTTGTGTGTAAAAACTTTTAAAGAGTACAGCTTTCAGTAAGACACGTTCCATCCAATCCAATGCTGCAAGAGAAAAGTTACTTTGTATTCGGTTCGGGAGGAAATCAAACTCCGACGGAAGCAGCTATCGCTACGCCAAGTATGATTATCGCCAAGTTACACGAAAACAGTGCCGAGAGCAACAACCAATCAGAGTGCGAGCTTGGGCTTGGAACGACAAAGGTGCTAGGAAAAAAAATTACGCCCCTTAATCAAACCAGTCAAGAAACAGCAAATAATGTTTCAAAGTTCCACTGTTTTTCGATGAAAGGCATAATGAACATACACTAACCGCTAAAATATCTTAATAAATTTATGTATTCTTTATTTTCGTGCAATACTTGCATGTTTTTGTGTTGGTAGTAACGGAACTATTAGGCAAACTCAAACAAAAACTGTACTCAAAACTCACACTCAAATGACAAAAACTGTAACTTAGAAAAATCGTGTATAGTAATTATACTATACGGCCAAAGGTGACCGGCCACTGGCAATTTTAGATTTTTTTTAAATATCAAGAAAAACACGTGAGGCATTATTCTGAAATTCCATGTGTGTGAACAGATTAGTACATGTCATATATTTCCGGGAATAGTTTCCCCCCAAAATCGCATGGCAGACTGTCAACAAATTGAAAAAGAACGAAAATCTTTGGATAATCCTGTCAAAATTTATGTAACTAAAGCGCTCAAACTACAGATTATGATTAAGTGTGGCTTATTGTAATAAACTGTGTCCATTTGTATGAGGGTAGCATAAATACTCGTGGAGAAATTAAGGTTTTTATAAAAACAGTCCCAAGTTTTGCCAAGTATTTTGCTTATAATATGCAGAGTTCTTAATATAAAAAAATGTTCAGAATAATTCCTCATGTATTTAATGAGATACTAGTAAAATATCTAAAATTGCAAGTGGCAGGTCACCTTTAGCCATTACAAAGTAATTACATAAGTAAAAAAAAATTGAATAAAAATTATTAATTAAAAATCAATGCATAACACTGGTTTACAAAATTAAACTTTTTGTCTGTTGCCGCGAATTGTGGGGTTGATAATGTTCACTTATGACTTGTTTTTGTCAAATCTAACCGTAATTTTTTTTGAGCAGCTCGAGTTGCTTTGTTTTTTATTTTTATCATTTAAGCATATACAGGGGGATTCCGAATTTTTTTTACAATAAAAGAGGGGTGATAGTACACATCAAGACAAACAATATTAAATAGGAGACCAAGGGTCCAAAACGTTTTAATAAGGAAATAGCCGCCATTAAAATTTAGGGACCAAAAGTTCAATCAAACATAAAAAACGGAAAAATCGGTCGATTGATTTGCGATTTTCACTAAAATTATTCTTTATGTCGGCATTTTCTTGAAATAAAATTATAAAGATAAATTTCAAAAAATGCCGATGGAGGGCGCTTTAGACTTTGGAGTAACGAACAACTATTTTTTGCCGGTATTTTTTGCATCTCATTAAATGTTTTTGTAAGCTTAGACTCAAACTTAAATTTTGAGCTCAAAATCTGTAGTTGGGAGTGGTTAAGTAACACAAACTGAGCTGTGTTCAGAGGGTTCAAATTTCAAATGATTATAAAAAACTCAAAAATTGGTCGATTGATTTGCGGTTTTCACTAAAACTATTCTTTATTTAGGTATTTTCGTAAAAATAAATTACAAAGATACATTTAAAAAAATGCCGATAGAGGGCGCTTTAGACTTTGGAGTAACGAAACACTCTTTTTTGGCGTTATTTTTTACATCCTATTAAATGCTTTCGTAAGCTTAGGCTTGAACTTAAATTTTGAGCTCAAAATCTGAATAGCTGGGAGTGGTTAAGTAGACAAACTTAGCTGTGTTTAATGGGTTCAAATTTTAAATAATTGTAAAAAACAGAAAAATTGGTCGATTCGTTTGCGATTTTTGCTAAAACTAATTTTTAAATCAGCAGTTTTCTTGATCAATCAGTTTTTTCTTGGAAATAATTTTTAAAGATAAATTTCACAAAATGCCGATAGAGGGCGCCTTAGACTTTGGAGTAGCGTACAACTATTTTTAACTGTTATTTTTTTAATCTCATTAAATGCTTTCAAATGCATAGACTTAAATTTTGGGCTGAAATTCTGAATCGTTGCGAGCGTTTAAGTAGCGAAAAATTGAATTGTGCTCGAGGAGGAAAGAGGGTTAAATTTTAACTCCTGAACACACTTCAGTTTGCGCTTCTTAACTCCTCATAACGATTCAGGATTTGAGCTCAAAATTTAAGTTTAAATCTAAGCTTCCGAGAACATTTAAAATGCTTTTGCAAGCATTTAATTAGAACCAAAAAATAATGGTTAAAATGAATTGTTGGTTACTCTGAAGTTTAAGGCCCCCTCTGACGGAATTTTTTGAGATTTATCTTTAAAAATTATTTTCAAGGAGATCCTGACTTAAAGAATAGTTTTATTTTAAACCGCAAACGAACCAACCAATTTTTCCATTTTCTATAATTACTTTAAATTTGAACCTCCCCCTCCCCCTTGAACGCAGTTCAGTTTGTGCTACTTAACCACTCCCTACTATTCAGATTTTCAGCTCAAAATTTAAGTTTAAGTCTAACCTTCCTAAATCATTTAAAGAGATGCAAACAATAACGGTAAAAAATAGTTGTTCATTACTCCAAAGTCTAAAACACCCTCTATCGGCATTTTTTGAAATTTATCTTTATAATTTATTTTCACGAAAATAACTAAATAAAGAATAGTTTTAGTGAAAACCGCAAATCAATCGACCAATTTTTCCGTTTTTTATAATCATTTGAAATTTGAACCCTCTGAACACAGCTCAGTTTGTGTTACTTAACCACTCCCAACTACAGATTTTGAGCTCAAAATTTAAGTTTGAGTCTAAGCTTACGAAAACATTTAATGAGATGCAAAAAATACCGGCAAAAAATAGTAGTTGTTCGTTACTCCAAAATCTAAAGCGCCCTCTATCGGCATTTTTTGAAATTTATCTTTATAATTTAATTTCAAGAATATGCCGACATAAAGAATAATTTTAGTGAAAACCGCAAATCAATCGACCGATTTTTCCGTTTTTTATGTTTATTTGAAATTTTGGTCCCTAAAATCTAATGGCGGCTATCTCCTTAGGAAAACGTTTTGGACTCTTGGTCTCCTATTTAATATTGTTTGTCTTGATGTGTACTATCACCCCTCTTTTATTGTAAAAAAAATTTGGAATCACCCTGTATATAAATCGATAACAGGCGTATTTTACTGTGCTAAGATTAGTTTCTCAAGTTTTTGCGTCATGAGTAGTTCAAGGAGACGTTGTTTAAACATTCCAGATAATTTTTGCTATATATTCGGAGAATATGTGTTTAATAATTGCAGAAAAGTTATATCAGAGTTAGTGAAAAATACCTATTTTGAGTATTTTGGGACGGTCTTAGATAAAAATGAGAAGTCTTGGGTTCCCAATTGTGTTTGTAAATCGTGTGTGGAATATTTAAGTTTATGAAAAAGTGGTAAAAGAAGTGCCTTGAAATTTGGAACACCGACTACTTGGATAGAACCACGAAATCATCTCGAAGACTGTTACTTTTGTAGCGGGAACATAAACGGTTTAAACACTAAACATCGAGCTAAATGTCAGTACCCAAGTAATAGTTGTGTTCAACGTCCAGCGCAGCGTTCACCTGACTCTTCAGAGACTAAAAATATATCTCAAACAATTGAACAAGAGATTGAAGGACCAAGCTCATCACAAAATTATGCTGATTTTGAAGGTACGTCAAATGAGCCAAAATGAGTTAGATGATCTTGTAAGAGATTTAAATCTTTCAAAACAAGCTTCAGAATTGTTAGCATCAAGACTAAAACAAAAAAAATGCTTTCTTCAAATATTAAAATAAGTTTTTATCGCGAAAGAGATACAAAAAATTTGAAAGTTATATTGAACTTGTAGCAGACCTTCTGCTACAATTAAAAAATATGAGGTGCAATATGAGCATAAAGCTCCACTTCCTCCATAGTCTCCTGGACAGGTTTCCGGAAAATTTGGGAGATATGAGCGAAGAGCAGGGAGAGCGTATGCATCAGAACTTACGCGTCATGGACGAGCGTTATCAGGGTTTCTGGGATACGAATATGATATTTGTTGGTCTCTGATAAGCTATTTTTCAAACTCTACGCACCGGAGAAGAACTTTAAAATGAAGTTTTTTAAAAATCAATGAATAATTATTTTTTTAATAAAGTTTTCCTTAGTAAATACATGTTTTTTCTGTTTAATACCTACATAGCTGAAACTCAGAAACTAGAGCTGATTAAAAAATTCTAATTATATTTTTGAAAATAGCAAATCAGATGTAATCAGCAACAGCTAAAATTTTTTCGACAACAGATGCACTGTAAACTAGTGTAATTAAATAAAACCTACAACAAAATTTAGTTACGAAACATATTTGATGTTAAATGATGCTGGATAGATTAAAAAAATAATTTAATTAGATTGTGACAGGAAATCGAATTTAGATAAATGTAAATGAAAACTTCAATTACCTTGGCGACAGTTGAATGCCTATTCTTCACTCGGCAGAATCTGTACTATTTAAAAATTTATATCAATTTTTAGTTCCTCAGTTTTTTGTTTATTTAGTAACTAAGCAAAACAGAAATTTAGAATTCAAATTAATTTAGAAAGGAAAACAGACAATGTCATTCCATATGATTTGACATATTTGTTTATAAAGAAACAAATGATATAGAAACGTACAAAAATTTGCTAACAATATCAATTAAATAATAACTTTCCAGCGATTTTGTATCGTATATTTATATAATAACAATGTTTTTTTATAACGTTGTACAATAGCCTTTATTATTATGGAGAAAAATATAGGAAGACAGTCAGACTTCTGATCAGTATTTGCAATATTCCTTTATCTTATTACATTTATGCGAAATCTTTATTCATATTTACTCTAAACAAACAGTTCGAAATTTGGAAACAATGTCTTTAAAAACATTAATTTTTAGATATTTTGAGTGAACCACTTATTTAAAATTTATGCAATTTATAATGCTGCAAAATAGTCCAAATGAACATAGATTTGGGGATTCCATCATGCTTTAAACTTTTTAAACCGGGCATGCTACACGAGCTCCTTACTGTTTTGATTATATATTTTTAATCAAACGACGGATTTGCCTAAAATCAGTTTTGAATGATTTTATTTTTTAACTGGAAATCATCCTAAACGAACGTAATATAGGAGGTCCCACTGCTTTCGGCAGCGTATCATTTCATTTTTGTATAATTTTTAAATGAAAATGTATCCAAGTGAACCTACTATACGCGGTAATCATTTGCCTTCATCATTGTACAGCGGCATCATTATACAGCATTGTTCGCTTGTCTGCCTTCATTCTATATTTTTAAGTGAAAATTTCTCTAATTAATTTAATGTTGGTTTCTCATTGACATCGGCCCCGTACAATCTCGAATTTGTATGATATTTTATTTTAAATCTATCTATACCAACATAGAGTAGCACGCCACTGCTTTTGGCAGCATGCACCACAGCAAACGAAATCTTATTCGACAGATTTCTAGCTCGAAAAAAAAAAAAAAAAAAAAAAAAAAAAAAAAACCTGATGGTTTAAAAGACTTTAAAACACGACCGAGGCAAATCAAAAGAATCAATCATAATATTATTATCTAGAGATGAAACGTTTATCGAAAAAATCTTCTCTGGACATCTAACATAGATCGATCAGAAAACGAATAAAATCCGGACATCACTTCAGATATGCTTGATATATCTCTATTCTCGACCGACAGAAACAATCATTTCAAATGGTTAAAAAAATAAATAAAAAACGAGTTTTTAGTAAACTTCGTTTATTTTTAAGGACAAATTTCTCTTGAGCGTATTCGTTTGAAGATTTTTGAACTTAAGCATGAACTTGATTCACTATTTAATTTTGAGAAATCGAACTTGTGTTTGAATTAGTTCATTTTTTTTGTGAGTGTGCCCAACACTAGGCAAAACTGAGTATCGAGAACAATTATTATCTTGCATCTTCTTCAGATGCTTATTAGCAGCAAATAAATAAGGAGACAACGGGAAACTAAGTTCTATAATATTGAGGTTTTTAATTAGTTGATCTGCTAAGGAGGCATATACTAACAGTAATAATGATATTCTTGAAGAAAAATATGAAACAGGAAGGCGCAAGGGAGAAACATTGCCACATGATCACAGACACAAGAAGAAAATAGAAAAGATGCCGAACAATTTCTAGGACATTTATTCTGATAAAAATATTTGAGAATTTGTAAAAGCTCTCGGATAAAAAATTACGGATAAAATAGTGCGATTAAATAGTTTTGAACAGTAACACCTGCTAGTTTCATGCATTTCGGAACAAAAATGAATTAAAACTTATATAATACAGTTGCCCTTTTGGATTTAAATGCAGCCTTAAAAACTTTTTTAAATATATCCTTGCAGAACTTAGTTTTCTCTTTAATGAGTTAACTAGATCCTCTTCTACGCTTCGTGTAACAAAGACCATAAAAATTGATAGCTCTCGAAGCTACAGTTGTTTTCTCTAACTCAGTATAAAGAGAAGAAAAAAGATTAAGATATCGTGCTGATTCTGATAGATTTTTAGACACTCGGTAGAGGTCTGCACGGGCCAGAATTTCCAGGCCCGGGCCCGACCCGTTGTAAAACTCAAAAGTTCGGCCCGAGCCCGCCCCGTTTATATTTTTACATTTCTAAGCTTTTTCTCGCCCGACACAATTTCTACTATCTCTAAAAAATTCATATTTTCATCATATAATTAAGATTCCTTTAAAGCATGCATACATATCTATAAAATGATTTTACAGTATACCGGTGCAGGAAAAATACACATTAGCAACATTAATGATTACTTAGATTCTTGGACTTTCCGCATTCAAATAAAGATTTATTAAAAAATTAATATAGCTAAGAATAAAAGAAAAAAAGAAAGTTAAAAACATCGTAACTTTTGAAGCTGTATAATAAAAGTAGATTTAGGAAAATATTTCTATATCATTTTATTAAAGATTCCAAACCCAAATTCATTCTCAAATCCAAAGGAGCTACTTTCTGATACATTTCTGAATTCAGTTTTTTTCGGTCGGTTGGTTGGTTGTGTTTATGACCGCCAATTATTAACACTAGGGATACAAACCCTAAAGGGGGTGGTGCCCTCCGTGGGGTCTTTCTATTTTTTCCGGAAACATATTAGATTAACCGGTGTTATTTTTCAGAAACTATGTAATCGAATTGCGTTATCCATTTCTTCATACAAGCAATTTAAGAACAAAGTTAGCGTCTTGAATAGAATTTCCGGAAGCGACAGCATGGGAAAGCTGAAAATCTGCAACCATTTGAGAAGAATCTCTTATATCTCAACAAGGTTACACAAGTATATTTACCAAAAATGAAAAACCTATTCGATTCCAAATCCCCTCTATAGTCAGGGTTGTCAATATTATACTTGTACAGTTAAAAATTAGTCAGAAAACGTATCAAACTTTCGCGTTGTTGAGAATTAAATTTAAGAACCATCAGGAAGTATATACCGAAATATTACGTTGGCATGAGTTCTTTGTCGATATTAATAATTTAACAAGTCATGTTGTCTGCCCTACACATCTTGAAAACAATTAATTCAAGTTCCGACCCGGCTCGTCTATCTGTAGAAAACAATGCAAGCCCGATCTCGGCCAGGCACGCGTCTGCTAAAAAAATATTAAGCCCGGGTCGCACACAATATAACTATCCGATGCCGATCTCTACACTGTACAAGTTACATTTCTGCATTAATGTTGTCAAACAAGTATCGGCTCGTGACAAACATTTATATACTTATTTTCGTTAAAGCCATATTCATTGAAAATATTTCATATTTAATCGTCTTTACTCAAATTTTTATAATGGGCCAGTAGGACCGCTATTTTATTTTCTGCCCGGCCCGTATTACCCATTCAATTTATTTGCCAGCCCGTCCCTTTTTTTTGTCAGCCCGACCCAGTCTGTTGAAAAAATTACTCTAATTCTGCCGGCCAGGCCCGGGACCCGTGCAGACCTCTAACACTTGGTCAAAAATTCATTTTTGATGTTTATGTGTCGGATATTATTCATAAGAAATATGATTTTCGTAAATTTATTTTGTCTGTTTTCATAGATAATTCGATCTTTTTAGGGTATTCTCTACGTTCAAACGACCATTACCGTGAACATTTTACATTTCGCAGTTTCTTTTACTTGTTCATTTTTTTCAGCTAAGATTTCTAGTTTCGATGATAGAGTCTTATTTATATCAGAAACGAGTTATTAATAACCGGAAGTCAAAGTTTATAAAACTGTGTTATGTTAAAAATATTAATTTTCCAGTTTTTTTTTTTTTTTTTTTTTTTTTTTTTTTTTTTGTTTTAGGTCTAAATAATAGAAAGAAA